>RJWJ010019979.1:0-29619 GCA_004363605.1 Indri indri | reverse complement strand
CATAAGGAAGAAAAACATGTCTATTCCACAGTATAAATGAACTAGTTTAAGCACATCAAAAACAACCCTACAGAATAGGACAAAACTTACATATTACAAATCATGATACTTTTGCAAAACATATTTTCCAGTGTTACAAAATTAATGAATGAAAAGCAAATGCCTGAATAAGAAGTAACTAAAACTTTCAAAAACTCTATGAAATGATACGTAATTTTTCTAATCAATATAACTTGAGAAATACTTAAAACAAACAAAATATTTTTCTAAGTTGTAAGCATCCAGTGTAACAGGGGGAATGGACTAAAAAAAAGTAAAAATGTTTTCTGTCTCTCTAAGACCTCTCTCACTCCTTCTGGGAATTAAAACCTGCATCCCTGCCCAGGCCAATGGTTGGGAGGGGCAGGGAGCGTCCTTTGTTCTTTGTACCACAGCAGATGATTCAAGGAAATTGTCCAGGAAGAGGTCCTAAGATTGTCTTAGCCAAGATAGGATGAATCAGAACCATCAGCCATAGTTGAACAGTGATAGCCTAAAGCTGAAAACCTCCCTTTTAAAGCTCTGTATTTCTGCCCAGAGGCAGGACGTTGATACTTTAAAATGGGAGTCTGCCAACCTCCTCATTTGCCAGCAAATTAATTAATTTCTCTTTCCTTCTCCTCAAACCACTTGTCCTCATTCTTGTAATGTAGCCTCAGGGACAAGTGCTGACCTCTAGTAACATCAAGACAAGATTGAGAAGAACAAGGTAAGTACAAACCGCATAGCATGTTGGGTTGTCGGACTCCATCTGAATGTGAAATATACCTCTGACAGTATAATAATGAATTTCTAAGGTTGAGGGTTGTTGGATCCTAAAATGGGTCATCTAAGGTGACCTGTAATCTTCTCTGATTGTAACCAGCTCCATGAATAAATTTCAATGATCCTGACCCCTATGTTTTGTTTTATAATCCTATCTCTTAACTATTTGTTCTTTTGAGTTGCTTCCCAGAAATGATGGATTTTCTGCAATACAAAGGAGTTGAGATTCCAAAGTCCCCAGGGCAGACTTCCTGACTCTAGGACTCACTGTCCTTCTCAACCTGCCCCAAGGCACATGACCCCTCCTTAAAAAGCCCAGGATCTACATTAGTTCTAAGGACAGGCTTGAGGCAGCTTCCCTTGTACTCCCAAAAAGATAAGCTGTCTTATTAAAAAATTCCATTCTTCCTTGGCAATCCTTGTTGTCTCAATAGTTGGGTGTGACAAGCGACTAGACCTAGACTGAAATCTCCTTGCAGTTTCAACAACATGATGTTTTTGGTAAAAAGAAGAACCTTTTCTAATGGTGATTACGAGGTAAACTGGAGCCCCACTCAAGGGCAGAATTGATGACTAAAATGAATTTTAAAGCATCCTTTGAGGTTAAGAAATCTGGGGCTTTCCAAAGACTGGAGGAATAGCTTGAAAACAGAAGGAACTGGTTTGCCTCTTTGTTGCTTTGTTTATTTTGCACCATCCCTACCTGAATGATAAGGAGGATATTGTGTTATCTTCTCCCACAGAATTTCATCTGGAATAGAAATTGCTTTTAGTTTCATAAGATATTTAGCTTCACTTAAATTCATCAAGAACTTGGGATGATAGAAGGGAAGATTTGAATTATGAGTTCTATCCAAGACTTGAAAGTACTGTATGACCTTGAATTTGGGACTTTAACTTCTCTGGGGCTCAGTTCGTTTTCCCATGATATGAAGGGATTGGACTTGACCAAAAGTTACTAAACTGAAATCTGTGGTTCTCTGGGAGGTTTCTAAGAATTCATGACTACCTGAAAACTACACATAGTATTTTGTGTGTCTCTGCATTTTCCTGGTTGTCAAATTTTCAGATGCTCTGAGAGTTTCAATATAAAAAATATCTTTGAATTAGATGATATCTGAGAGCCTTTTAACTTTATGACCAGGCATTCTATCAGCAGATTAGCAGGTACTATATTAATTATTATTGCTAATTGATAAGCTGCCTTATTTTTTTTTTAACTCTGGACTGGTGAGGTTAGTTGGCATTATTATGTTCTTTGTGATAGACTAAGAAAAAGCAAATGTTAACTAAAATGCAGTAGGACAATAATGAAATGAGAGAAAATGAAAGGAAAGTACGTTGAATTAGGTAAGTGTTCTATCTTTGAACTCAAATGATCTTTTCTCAGACATTTTCTTGACCTCTTGAGATAAGCCTCTCAATTAGCCCTCCCCTCCACTTTCATCTTCAATCTATGCATTCTACAAACATTTATTGAGTGCCTACTGTGTGTCTGCACCCTCGAGGCAGGGAGTAAAACTTGAAAACAACAGGAGCTGGTATTGATTTTGAACAGATTTATTCTTCCATAGAACAAGGTCAGCCTTACTCATAGGCAGGTTAAGCAGCTTTCTGTGTGGAATGATGTAAAAGTCCCTGAGAGAGGGGACCCTGCCCAGAGGCATCATGTTCTCTGGCCCTGCCAGGTGCCTGCAATTCTTACTTTAGTCACTTATTTTTATTAAGGCACTGAGAGTCTCCCTGTTACAATGCAAAGGTTACTTGGGAGGAGAAACAAATTAAATCATTAGCACAGATGAGTTAAACACATTAGCTTTACCCTGCAGGTATAAAACAAAGGATACATAAGGATCGATTGCAGTGTAGAGAAAAGTTCTAGAAATCAATGAAAATACCTCCTTTTGAGATATGAACATTTTAATGTCAAAAAGTTTTGGACCCTCACATGACCCTATTTTGACTTCTAGAACAATAACAGCCATTATTTACTATGTTCTTACTATAATGTGTACTAAGTATAATACAAAGCACTTTACACACATTTTCTTCCTTAAATCTTACAACAACCATATGGTATAGACATTTTAATCCCCATTTTACAAATTAAGAAACTGAGTGTTCTGGGAGGTTAAGTAATTTTCCTAAAATTATACAGACATTAAGTATAAAACAGGTCAGGATGTATCCACATCTCTCAGATTCCAATGCTTGGGATCTAAAGCTAGTATGTTATACTTCTCTGTTAATACAGAAAAAATAAAATACATAAGGCGACACCTCATCATTCCAGTGTTTTTAAATGGCTTTGAGTTGTATGAGCGACAACATGGTCATACCTTTGGAGAACAACTGAGTAAGTCCACGTTTGTTGATACCAAATCTACCTTTGCTGTGCTTATGGATTCAAGGACCTTGGATATCTCAAGGACATTTGGGAATCTGAAACCCACCAAATTTTGGGAACCACACCTCTAGTTGATGAGTCCTTAGCAGGTAGACTTTCCTCACAAGTCCTCCATGGGGCCCAGGAATTAGAGAGTGACTGGTAGATTTTGAGTGATTAGGTGAGGAAAAGCATCAAAGGAAATCCAAAAGAGTGAAACTCCAAAGTTTCTATTTCTTTCCCTGACAAGACTCTCTAATAGATTTAATGATGGAATATCATGACAATGCTGAATACACTTTTTAAGAAACTGACTACCCTAAATGAAAATTATGCAGTGGCTTAGATGAGGAAAAGCAGTTCAAAGACTCAAACGTGGGGCTTGGTAACAGAGGCTGGAATGGGGTAGGTTAGGGCAAGACCCAGTTGCTAGAAATTGAGTATAAAACAAGGAATGGGAGAAAGGTGAGAACCTTACAGTTGCATTCAGGACAGACTGTCACAATGAGACTTGTAGAGAGGCTGGTTCATGTAGGAGCATCTAAACTGGTTCTCCCCCAGCATAAGCTCAAGCTCAAGCATCTCCAATATTTCAAAAGAAAGCAAGCAGTCCACAACCCCCATTAGATGCTATATTGCCATTATATTGCTACACTATTTCGTTCCTTCTCTTAAAAACAAGCATTCAGAAGATGTTGTTTTATGCATGTTGCTGTCATTTCTTTGTCTCTATCCACTGCCCAGTCAGTGCAATTATTTTTCACCATCTTCCCTCTGGTTACACTGCTATGCTCAGGAGTACCGATGATTTCCTGGTTAATAAATCTTAAGGATACTTTTAAGTTTTTTGACCTACTTGACAATTTCTCAGCAACATTGGCAACTTTGGTAATCCTTCCCTCTTAACTCTCTATCTTGGTTTTCCTGCCAACTCTTAAATAAATAAATAAATTTTTAAAAAGGCTTAAACAAGATCAATGTTTATTTTTCTCTCACATGGATAGGCCAAAGCTAGAAAGGTAGTTCTATAGTCTTCATGGTCTCAAGATACTTTACCTCATTGCTCCACCATCCTTGATATGCAGCTTCTGTCCCACGGTCTAAGAAGCTGCCAGAGCTCAAGCCAACCTCTCCACATTCCCAACTGGGGGACTGTGGAAATAAACAAGGAGAAAAAGGACACCTGCTGGAAGAATACCCAACAGTTGTGCTTACATCCCGCCAGCCAGAACCTAATCTCATGGCCACACCCACCTGCTGGCAAGCTGTGAAGTGCCTAGCTAAAACACAGACATTCCTTTTTGAAGAAAAAGGAGGAAATGGAACAGGAAAAAGGAGGAAATGGGCCCGGGAACAGTCTCATTAACCCTCACCATACTTAAAAATAAATTTACCCACCTCCAAGCAACAAAATCTTCTTTCCCTCTTATTCTTGCTGTCTTCGTAAGAGGCACCATCATCTACCAAATTGCCCTAATCAGAAGCCTCTTTCTTTACCTTCCACTTTTAGCACAGCCAAACACTGTTGACCCTATCTCTTCAATACATCTAAAGTCTATCTCCTCTCCTGCAATTCAGATGGCACTTCCCTAGGTTCTTTCACAACTATTTGTCACTTTCATAACCCATGACTTTCAAATTGTCTCCCTGATGCAAGTCCAGCTCCTCTTTCATTCATTCCCAGCCTAATGGCAAAGGCACTTTGTAAGCACATATCAGATCACAGGTGTGCCTATTGATTATCTTCCAGTGGCTTCTCAAATTCCCCCAATCAAGCTCATGTCATCCACTGCAGCCTTATTGCTTACTGACACTCCCCCTACTCCTTGCTTTTTGCCTTCTACAGTCTGGTCATCCAGAGGAGGTTTCCGGTTCCTCAAACATGCTGGACACTTTCAATCTTTGACCTTCCCTCCTGCTGCTCATCACTTAGAATGTCCTCCCTCCATGCGCACCACCTGTGTCCTAACTCCTGCTCATGCTTCACAGACAGCTCAGGTGTCATCTCAAAGAAGCCTTCTATAAGGCCCACAGACTCTAAAAAAAAGTTTTACAGCATTTTCATCACAGGATTTTCTACAATGCATTATAATTAATTTTTATCCCTCTCCTCCTCATCTTAGTCTGTGTGAGCTGCTATAACAAAATACCATAGACTGGGTGGCTTATAAATAACAGAAATTTATTTCTCACAGTTTTGGTGACTGGAAGTCTGAGATAAGGATGCTGGCATGCTTGGGTTCTGGTGAAGTCCCTCTTCTAGGTTGCAGACGGCTGACTTCTGCATCTTCGCTTGGTGGAAAGAGGATGAAAGAGCTCTCTGGAGTCCCTTTTATAAGACCATTAATCTCATTCTTGAGGCTCCACCCTCATGGGCTAATGACTTCCCAAAGACTCCCCCACCCATATCATCACATTAAGGGTTAGAATTTCAACATATGAACTTTGAGAAGACACATTCACCTTCTCATTGTACCTTCGCCCACTGTGGATTCTAAGGAAGAGACTTATTTGTCTAGATCTCCAGTCCTTAGTATAGTGTCTAGCTATCTACTATTTCTGCAATAAGGAAATGAGCTCATTAAACAAGATTTCAGATCTCTTGCCTACCATCTGGATTTCTTCTCTGATCAACCTCTGAGTACCGCACAATAGTATTCCTAGTTTGTTATCCTTATCCATGCAAGCCTGATACTTCTGCTCATGTGTACACGGGACCAGAATGACTTACCATGCAGAGACTTTAGGCTGGCTCTTATCCTATTTTATATGCCTGTCTACTGCATACCAGACATATCCATCCAGAGGACATGTTCAGCCTGGAACTACTTTTACCCCACCATAAAATAATATATTCAATCCTTATTCTAGGAGATTTTATTGGGTCTACAAATCTAATGAGCCCTTAATAACTAAAAAACTAGTACTTGTGCATTAACTCAGAAGTATTAATTGCAGCTCTTCTGTGTGCCAAATACTGTGTTAAATGCTGAAGATGCCATGGTGAGCAAAAGCAGTTCCTCTTCTTACAGAGTGTCTCACTCAGGAGAGTGGCATTAATCAAGTAATTGCATTAATGAAAGTTTAATTACAAACATTGAGAAGTGCCTTCGATGAATTGAAGACAATTCTCTGATTGCTTTTATCAAAAAACTGTGACTTAGATGGGGATGGAGGTGAAGAGGGTGAAGGGGCAAGGTAGGAGGGGTTGGGAAAGGACTCGAAGGATGAATAGGCACTAATTAGGTGGGCAAATGGTGAAAATGAGAGGAGTGAGCGTAGAGGAAGAATACTAAGACAGAGGGAATAGTATGTTCAAAGGACCTGTGGCAGAAGGGCACCCAGGGCTTTCGAGACAGTGAGAGGAGGCTCATATAAGTAGAGCGAATGTGCGACAAGAATGGAGAGGTGGCAGTCAACCACCCTGCTGGAGCCAATTCAAGCATATGGGTCTTCAGAACAATTCTAAGTAACTGAGACACTTTATGAAATGGTGGATGAAGGGAAAGTCATGTGCTTTTCAGATAAAGGATGAGTTTAGTGCTTCCCAGACATGATAAGGGAGAATATATGTAGTATGGTCTGTAACTTCAATGAGCTTACAATTAAGAATTAGATATCTTAACACATGAACAATGATACATTGAGTAATGGCTGGCCAGTTTATTAATGATTCAAGAAGTCGAAGAATAAAGAGATGGGCTCGATCTTTTACTTCCTTTAAAGTTTTTTGCCTGGTGAGCACCAGGATGGATAAGGCTTCTAACAAAAAAATGTGCTTTATTTCACTGTGTGTTTATCTTCCCAGGGGATATTTCATAGGTATTTTTCTTGAGAAAATAAATAAATGAAAGAGTTCCAAATGGGGAGTGGGGAATTCTCAGCAAGCAGTTATAAAATACAGTCCATCCCACTCTGAAAAGCCCAAACATGATTTTTTCCAGAAAGATTACATTTAATTAGCTCCCAATTTGCTTCTAGTAACAGAAAAGATTTAAGAGTTTATGGTAATAATATGCAAAAGTTTGAAAGGCTCTTGAAACAAATGCTAAACTTTGCCACTGAAAAAGTAGAATGCAAGATGCCTTTGATTTTATCAATGCATGAAGTGTGGGAGGAGGAGGGTAGAGTGTCTTGCTCTTCTGAAGTCACTGAGAGGGCAGCTGGCAATGCCCTCTAGGTATACACAGACGTAAGACTATGACACTGCACAGTCAGGCTGTATTGTCCTTAGGGAAATATACCATAGCCATGGCCAGGCTGTGCAGGCAAGAATACAGTTATTAATGCATGAGTATTTTAATGATAATAGCTAATTCTTAATGAATGCTTATTATGTATTGGGATCTGTTCTACAGAGTTTATATGTATTAACTCATTTAATTCCATACAAAGTAAATGTAATTAGCTCCATTTTATAAATGAGGAATCTGAGACACTGAAGAGTAAATTTCTCCAGGCCTCACAGTTAGTAGAGGAGCCAGGATTGGAACCCAGGCAATTGGCCTCCAAAGTCTGCTGTCTTTATAAATATGCTACGGTCCTCTCATTCACACACCTACTTCAATGGTTTGTGCAAGAATTAAATGTTCATATGTATAAAGAGCTTAGGACAGTACTTAGGCATATAACAGTAACTGTATTTGCTTTCAATATTTTTTCCTCTCTCTTATGCTAGTCTGATCCCACAAGTCTGCCGTGTCTACCTTTTCCTTCTACTCCAGGTCCCTCTGGGTTCAACTGACTCCCAGCAACCACAACGAGACCTGTTAATATTTGTTAATTAGCTGGTTTTGGTCCAATTCTTTCAGATGACTATGGAATAGGAACGAGGAGGAACTCACAAGCACATTGGTGATTTAAGAATCATAGGAATGAACACTCCATCCAGGCCAGGATTGTGTAGTATGAACATGAAATACTCTAGGAAAGCAAGAAGCCTGAAAGTGTGAAGTCTCTTCCACATGTCCTAGACGTGTGTTTATATACTATTTCCCAATGGGGGAGGTTGGGGTGGGGAGAGGGTAAAACAGACACAAATGTGTACGATACGCATTAATGAAAAGGGAATTCAGATGTGGGAAGAGAAATCAGAAACAAGCACAGGGTAGTTACATATTATGACATCATACACCACATAGCTGATAAAAAGGTTGTGGCCTAGCTAACAGGTGAGGCAATGACATTTTGACTTCAGGACCATGGCTTGAAGGCAGGGGATGAAACATAACCTGTGTGTCTTTCCAGGATGAATGAAATCGTAATCTTTCAAAATCAAAGATACCTGGCTCTGCTGAGGGCACAGATAATATTATCAAAACCAGAATGTTTTGTCAAAGGTTTGGCTGTGGGCTAGTAAGTTCAGAGTGACAACCTGCAAGTACAACTGATAAGAGGCAGATAACAAAGACGACCATGGAGACTTACAGAACAATGTCTTCCACGCAGCGAGGCTGCCGAGAGTCCAGACTGTCTGGAGCCTCAGGTTCTGGGAATATTTTTTAATAGACTGCTGCACTGCTATTGTGCTATGTGAGGACAGATTGGTATTCTGCAATGGACCCTGATGGACACACAGCTGGAGGAGAAACAGCCGCCGAAACTAATAATAGAGCAGCCTGAAGCACAAACACAATGGCTGTGGAACGCAAACCCACAGGGGGACACGTGATTGTCACTTCTCCTGCCTCTCTGTCTCTCGTCCTGATTAGCTGTAATGGCTCTGATCAGCTTTCAAAGGAGATCGGACATGGTAGAAGAGCTCTGAAATTGATTCCCAGCCCAGGTGAGTCTTCTGGACTCAGGGTCTGTAGGAATGCTTTCATTTTGTCTTCAGGTAACATTTTCCTAAATTGAGATATATTATAAATTAGCGTTTATTCAGTTCTTACTGTGCACTAGGCACTTTACATCTTTTATCTCATTTAATCTTCCCCACAATCCAGTGTGGCAGTAAATCTTTCTAAAAGTATTTCCATTTTTATACATAAATAAATGGAGGTTTTGTGAAAACAGTAACTTGGCCGTGTCACACAGGACCATAATTCAGATCTAGTTTTGTTGTATTCTAAAACGTGTGCTTTTATCGTCTCTGCTCGACTACCTTCCAGACAGCTGTTTTGAATCAGCAGAGTGCTGCAGTAGCAGAGTTGCCACTCTAGTCTGCTCTCAGCAAACTTCTAGCACAGTTCTACTCCACCGACGCTTCCTACCCCTGCTTTTTGTGTCCCACAGTATGTAAGGATTTGTAAACCTTCATAGGCTTACAGCCCTCCAGAGAGTAAAATATTAATTTGAACAGGATTGTTTGAGCCAGACCCTATCCGAAGTGGCTTGTTTTTACTCCTCCAAGGATAATCTTCCAGGACAATTCAATATTTATGAAAAGCCTACTATTCGTTTGGCATTTCCGTTAGGTTGAAGATAAAACAACTAATAAAACACAGAACTCAGACTCATATGCAGACTCATGATGCTCTTCCAACAATTAAGAAATCTTTCTTTTGTACAAATACTTCCTTTCCTATAGCCTCACCTCAGAGAGACTGCTGGAGTTTTCTTAGCTCTTCCTGCCCTCACCTGGGAGTGCTCAGAATGCCCCTTCCTTCACCTGTGTTGAAAAAAAGATGCCCAAGGCTTGGGGACTGAGCCCTCCCTACCAAGCTGTGGTTGCCATGGATTCTTTCTCTCCTCATTTCCCCACTTCCATCACAGCTACCGCTGGGACCTCAGCTGCCCTCACCCCTGACACTCACCTGTTGTAAGGGGGAAGAATTATGCTGAGAACAATTGTGTTCACAGTATGGAAACTGGAAAATTTAAATGTGTTCTATAGAGAAATAGCATTGTAAATGAAAAAACAGGGCTTCAAGTGAATATTCATCTACATTCTCTCTAGAGAAATAAAATATGAGGTCTAAGTTAATAACCTATCCATGCTTCATAATATTTTTCTATGGCAAAATAACTTTTGAATTCCTACCAACCAACTTTAAGACAAAATAATTATGACCCATTCATTAATTGTGGACTGGCCACACATTTTATAGTTTGAAAATTTATTTATCCTATGGCAGTACACAAATGTCTGCAAATGGTCTAAAGAGCCAATTAGACAATCTAACAAAAATGGAAGACAAAACTTAGTGAGAATAAGCAAGTTGTCTTAGGTCACACAGAGAGGATGGTTCATATCAGGATGAAGTTAGCTCTGCCAGTGGATAAGTGCTTTACCCCTACTACTCTGCAAAAAGAAACCTGGAGCACTTACAGGGCATGTTTAAAGGCCATCATAAAAGATAAGCTGGACATAATTTTATGGCTCCTTCTAGAATATCCTCAGCTATTTACTAAATACAAAATTGCTGAGGCAGATTCACTGGGTTGGGACCATTATGCAGATATCCAAGAAAAATAGTTCGCACTCTATCTTGATTTCTACTTAAATGCCTGCAAGAAAGGTGACAAGATATTTGGTTAGAGGCATTGTTCACAACAGTGCTGAGACGTACTTTCAATGAGCAGAATTCCTGAGCCAGGAACCCCCTATATTGGAACTAAATTTTTGTTTTTCTTTCCTTTTTTTTTTTTTTTTTGATGGAGAGGAACAAGTTTGATTTATTCTTTTGTAAAAGAAATTACGAAAGCATCTAGCACATGATGACTAGGGCTAATTCTTTGTAAAAGGCATTAGCAGTCTGCTTAAGTCCCTGAGATCTCCATAACAAAGGTGAAAAAATCCCCTTTCAAATAAATTGTTCCAGCACTCTCACTAAGGAATTATATAACACAATCAGCAACAACACAATGTCTCCTAAAATTTCAAATCAGGTGGAGCACAGAGAAAGTTGTGACTGGATAAGGATGGCAATGTGGGAAGAATAATGAAATAATTCATGTCTTGTGCCCAAGATTTATAGGGACCTTTAAGTTTTCACAACAATCCTGTGAAACAAGCATTTTGAAACCCATTTTGCAGCAGAAGTTGAGAGAAGTTCTGACACTTGTCATAATCATAAAAACAGTAAGTGATGAGGCTGAGATTTGAATTCATATCTTCTAACCCCCAAATCCTAGTCTTTTCTACCATATCACAGAGGAAAATTCAAAGACAGCAAGAAATTTTTGAGTTCCCTGCTAAGATGCCAACTCTCTAATGACAGAAATTGGAGATATCTCCTCTAGGTTGACAAACTTTTTCTGGACAGGGACAAATATAAGGCATAAGATCTCTGTGTCAACTTCTCTACTCCGCCGTTGTGGCATGAAAGCAGCCATAGACAATAGTGATGAAAATAATGGGTGTAACTGGGTTCCAATAAAACTTTATTTACAAATCAGGCAGTCAGCTGATTTGGCCAGAGAGCTGTGGTTGGCCAATCCCCTGCTCTGTTTTATATGAAAGAAATTGGAAATGTTTCCTCTAAGGCAAGTTTCCAAATCAAGACAGTGAAACCAATGCACTGACTTTCTGAGAAGCAGTCCTGGCAAAACTAAAGTCTCAGGCCAGCCTAAGTTTTACCACACTAGCCTTCTCTTTCTGATTCTCAACCAGAAATGTGAACTATTTTATTATAACACCTTGAAGTGGATATAAGAATAAGAGAGGAGAAAGATCACATTAAAACCATAATCTATTATTTGTGTGATTATATAAGGAAACCTATTGGCAAAATAATCCAGTTCTTTCATGTGTGTATATTTGCTTACCTAGACTTTGTAAAATTTCTACCCTCTGGCTTGGTTTAAAAAATTATGTATTGAAATTATCAAGCTTACCTGAATTTCATTTTCTGTATTCCTACTATTTTGTATGAATATGATCCTGGGCCTCATACTTAGGATTTTTTCTGCTGTATTTCAGTGGAAGGCTCTTATGAAGGCAACGCATTAGCCACTATCAAAAACAAACTGTCCCATCTCTTTTCCAAAGATGGTCTTCCCTCCGTACTTCTATGTGGAAATCTCCTTCCCTGGGTTTACTTATGTCTGCTGGCCTCTGAGCTTTTCCACGTAGGTCCACATTTCTAGACCTGCCTTGGTAAGAGCTCCTTAAAATAAGCCCTTTCTGCTTGGGGTCTAGGTGCTACCCAAGCAAATGCCATTTTACAACCAAATATTTTGTCTTTGTTCATGAGACTACCCCCATTACTAGTTGAAGTCAGGAGTCCTTAAATATAAAGCTATCTGATGCAACTTGATAATATTACAACAATTTGAATGTAGACTCCAATGATGCGTTCGAAATGTGAGCATATGCCTGGTTTTTATGCGTGGGTCTCAAAAGGATACGTCCACCCACAAGGGTAAGGGGAAACCTTAACATGATTATACACCCTTTTTATGAAAGGCAACCTTGCTCTGACCTTGGCCATCCTTAATAAGAGGCAGATCTAAACCCAACTGATCCCACCAGAAGGAGAACCTCAGAGCCATCCTTCAGGAGAATCAAACACAAAAGTTGCTCATTTGGTCATTGCTGATTCACTTTCACTTGCTGAAATCCATTTCCTTATTGGCTATTTCTCCTCTGACAGTCAAGAATCTAAAAAACCAGTTTCCTTGAGAACTTGTATGTTGTCTGACTATATTTGCTTGCCTATCTCTGCCATCAGAGTAAGCACCAAACCCTGCCAGCATGTTATTGAAACCTCAAGGGGTTTCAGCCTAGGTCTAGTTACTTGTTGCACAAAGATTCAATTATTGAGACAATGAGGATTGCCACAGAAGAAAGGGATTTTTAATACGAAAGACATCTTGTCCTGGGGAGAATGGGAGAAGCTGCCTCAAATCCATTTCCCTAACTAATGGAGATCATGGGCTTTTTAAGGAACAGCATGTGCCCTGGGGCAGGTCAAGGGGGATGGTGAATCCTGTCATCAGGAAGTCTACCCTGGGGCCTTCAGAATCTCAACTCTTTTGTCTTACAGAAAATCCATCATTTCTGGGAACAACTCAAAAGTCCAAGTAGTGAGTTAAGGGAGAGGATTATAACAAATATACAGGGGTCATTGAAATCTGTTCGTGGATCTGGTTACGAAAACACAGGGGATCCTTATTTATTCCACTCGCTGGAACTCTAGAGAGCAGGAGGTGGCAATGTCTGCTTGTGGATAACCTATGCTTTGTGAGGCTGGGTGTCTTCATCAAGTCCCACTCATTTAGTTAAAAATATCCTGCTTAGAACTTTACCCTTGGAAATGTATATATGATCGATCCTTAATCAGACTAAAGCAAGGTCCCTTAAATCAATTAGATGCCCTGTGTTAGCTCTTCCTGACCTAGGCAATTCTACTCTGCTCAGTTCATGAGCTGATGGGAATAATGGAACAAGTCAAAGAAGAAAGACTTTGTTGGAAAAATACAGAATGACAAAGGGATAAAGGATTTAACTAGAAGTTGGGTATTTTATTGTTTGGAGACTAGTTTAAAATTGTTACTCTCCCTTCTGTATTGGTTATAATTTTCCATCTATTCCTAAACCCTTTTCATTTTCTGTATTTGTTGGGTATGTATTTCATCTTTGATGAGGAACTTTGTATATTCTTAGCACACACACTGTCAGGAGCTACATATTTCAGGTAAGTTCCTAGAGAGTTCCATGGCTAAAGCTCCATATCACATAGACCCACTAGAGAAAGAGATGTTTCCCTCTGGCCTCTTAAACAATGGTCCCATGATTATTAATGAGATGGGAGTAGGGCTGAATCCAGGAGAATTATGAATATGCTTACAGTGTGGAGAGATGTGGCAGCTTGCTCCTATGAGTGATCTTCAAGATGTTGCATTGGCTACTCCTAGGACGCTGATGCCATGGGAGAGTCCTCTTGTTAACCTGTAAGCCAAGTGGGTGTCCTACTCCATTAGGCTGGACCCTAGAGAAGCCAAGGTTACTAAATGTGTGGTTCTAATCCCGGCACATTTCTTTTATAACTGTATTACTGTTGCCATGTTGTAAGTGAGAAAAGGAAAAAAAAAAAAAAAAAAGGAGCAATGTAGTTAGGAGTTATTTTCCTTGCTTCCATTTTCAATATTTCCTTTCATTCTCATTCTTATGCAGTGGATATTTACAAAACATTAGGGTCTTTGCTCAGACAATGTCCATCTGCTCCAGCACCTTCTTTCCCACCTGAAGCCCTAATCTCCTGACAGTGACATCACAGGCATTTCTGTCTGGAGTCAGTTATAATTAGAGCTCCAGGTGAAAAATTAACAGCAGGAACAGATGGGTCCATAAGAGGCAAAGAGTCTGTTCACATGCAAATTTCTTCAGTACTAGAAGATTGAAGAAAACTGTAGAAAATAGAAAGGCTCAGCCCCAAAATGAGACGTCTACATGATGTGGAGAGTTTGCTGGTGTTGTAGGCCTTTCCTCAGGCCTTCAGGGGGGAACAGTTTCCTTCCTATTCATAGAGGAAGGTGGGCTGGGAAAAAGCACAGCAACTAGGCCATTACAATTTAGAGATTTTGGCTTTTAATACAGGGATCTGGGTGGGTGTCACTCTGTCGAGGCATAAAGAAGTTGGTGTTCATTTGTTTGCTTCAGAGGGAAGAGCTGCAGCCCAGGCGCTGTCAATCTCGATTAGCTCCTTTAAAGAACTTTTGTGTGTGACATAAAATACAAATGATACAGTAGTGTGAAGTGGAAAGCAGTAATTGCAGATTCTTCTCAATGGGTGTTTTATATTATTGGGACCTTGAATTACTGAAATCACTACATTAGTAGTTAAGCATTAAAAAAATGCAGTCCCTTATTCATCAATTTACATGTTTCCAGGAAGCCCAGGGAATTGGTTCAGGACTTGCAGGAATGGAAAATAAGAGCAAGGGATAGAGTTGCATGTACGTAGGCCCCGAGGTATTTCTGCATTGGCATAGCCATTCTGAACTCACCATCCTAACTCTACTTAAACTTCTATGCAAACTGTCATTATTTTTTTGTCTCACATAGGTTTAGTAGATTCTACCAGCACACAATGGTGCATATTCATACTTGTCCCTCTATTCCATTTAATATATTCTAATCCCTTATTCTCTTCTATAGTAGTCAAACAAATCTCCTTACTTCTGTTGTCTTCCTCTTCCAACTGCTCTTACAAAAAACTTCCAAAACAATTTTCCTAAAAGACAATTTGGGGCATTGCTTTTCCCTCCTCAGATCACTAATATCACTTCCCAAGCACGGAATGAAAATGCAACTGGCAGTACAATCTCTTTGGAAAAGGTCTGAAAGTGCCTATTGAAGTTGAATATATGCATAAACGTTGACTCAGCAGTTCCACTCTTAGCTGGGTATATACTGCACAAAGATGTGTACATTAGTTTGTCAAAAGGCACATACATACTAGAATGTTCACAGCAGCACTATTCATCATATCCCCAAACTGGGATATGCAAACGCTTATTTATAATCAGTAGAATGGATAAACAGATTGATAAATATTCACACAGAGAACAATATATAGACGTGAGAACAATCTATAGCTACATACTGCAATGTTGATGATGAAAGCAAATATTATGCTGTGCAAAGGAAGACACAAAAAGTACATATTGTATAATTCCATTCATAAAGGGAACAAAAACAAGCAAAGCTAATCTGTGCTTTGAGTGGTTAGTCATACGTGGAGTAAGAAAAGGAAGGGACTAAAGGAAAGCTGACAAAATACTGACAATATTCTGTTCCTTTAGTGGTTACATGGGTTTGTTCAATTTGTGAGAATTCATTGAGCTGTATACTTATGACGTGCACTTTTCAATATATACATCGTACTTCAAAAAGAAATTAAATTTTAAAACTGAGTGAAAAATGCCACAGAATTCAAAGCTTTTTCTCAACTTGTATTAGTTCCTTGAGATTGGATGAAGCACTTTATTCACTTTTATATCCCTAGCATTTACATAATGTAGCTGGTAAAAAAAAAAAGAAATTTTTTTGAATGAGAAATAAATAGATGGGGAAACCTGAAAAGATGACGGTTGTGGTATGCATAGTCTTTGGTCTTCCCAAATCCCCACATAAAAATAGAAGGAGAAACAAGGCAGCGAAACCAAAAATCTAGGTACAACATTTTCAGCAAAGCTGGGGGATGGGGTATTGGCATGAACCCAACGTGGGGACAAAACATTGACAGCACAAGCCCTGCGTGCTATTGGTGTCCGTGTGGAAGAAAGTAGAGGGAATCGATGGGTCACGTGATGTACCTGAGAATAAGAGAACTGCAAAAAAGGAAACAGGCTTCACTCAACAGTGTGGCAGGGTAAATTTAAGGACTCCAGTAGCAGAGACTACAGAGAAGCCCATGGAAAGAAGAGAGGGGCCTGGAGCAGTGACTTACCCCACACTGTGAAAAAGCAGCTGTGAGAGCATCGGGATTGAGCAGGATTGGGACACACTCCAGAAAGAAATGAGAATGTCCAAGTTAAAAGTGTGTGTGGGTGGATAACAGAACCAGGAAATCTCAGAATGGTAGTTTTGAGCTTTATACAAAAGCAACAGAAGAACCTCTGCGAAGAAAAGCTATCAGATTTGAAGCATTTCTACAATTTCAGAAAAACTAACATTTATTAATGAAGTGAACATCAGAAAAGTCTTGAGGTCAAATTCTATATAATGTTACTATGAAAACAAAAGAGAAAGAGAAAAAAGACAGAATAATATCCCTGCAGACAATGAATGCCATAAAAGCATACTCAAAGGGGCTGAGTCAAAACCATTAAAAAACCTGTCAAAATTAGCTACAATACATATAAAAATGGTAGAAAACAATAAAGAACAACATAAACTGGAACATTCAAAGTAAGGTATAAACTCAAGAATTAAAAATAAAAGAAAACTATATTATAAAAAGGAAGGCTAAAATTGAAGGAACATAAAAGAGAATGATTACAACAAACAATGTCTTAAGAGACACAGAATGTGAATAGAAAACTTTATTAATCAAGAAAAATAGAGATAAAAATAATTTGAGAGAATGGACAATTATTAAAGATAAGCAAAAAGATCTAACCTATAAATAATAGGATTTTCTGAAGAAAATAAAAGCGAATAAATACTAAAAACAATAGTTCAAGAACAATTTTATGAAAAATAAAAAAGACTGAAAACATTGAAAGAGAATACCATATACCTGAGACTACCAATTATCACCAAGATACATCTTAATAAAATTCCTGAACGTTAAGAAAAAAGAAAAAAATCCTTTGGTCATCTAGGTAAAAAGGCCTTGTGACTTACAAGAAAAAAACATCAGATTATCATCAGATATTTTAACATATGATTTATGCCAGAAGAATATTGAGCAACATATTTTAGATATACAAGGAAACAAAATGTTAGACAGGAATTTTATAACAAACAAAGCTGCCCTTCAAATATAAAAGTCACAGACTGTTACTAGCATGGAATAATTCATGTAACCAAACTGCTGTCCCTAGAACATCTCCATAGGAATCTACCAGAGAACAAACTTCAAACGATCAAAATTACTAGAGAGATACCAACAGAGGAACTGGTGGTAAGTCTTCCATGTCCAGACTTTGAGCTTAAAATTCATTTCCCAATAAAAGAAACTCAGGCCTCATGGAGAAATGGCTGTTTCTCGGCTGGGGCATAGAATAACTGGACATCAGAAAGCATGGGACATGTCAAAGACTACTAGGTGATGCCAAAGTACTGAGGAGCCAATATAAAGAGACTTCTGTATCAGACATGTTGCGCTTTAGGGAGGGGAAGAATTGGAATGGATTCAAACTCAAGGTAATTGATTGCTTTCTGAAGGTGACGGGGAACCAATTTATTTTCTTGAAAACTGGGCAAATAGAAGGAAAGCCATGCTATTATCCCTTGGTAGGCTTTCTTATATAAACTGATGATACCATTGGATAGCCAAGTAATTAGCCACAGGTCACATAACTAATTAGCAGCAGAAGGCAGGATTCCCTGTCTGTTGTGTACATCTATATTTAAGCTTCTGATATGGTGCTCACAGTTTCACTTTTTCTTAGTGGACTGAGGAAAAAGATCTCAGAAGAAGGATTTATCAGAGAGGATACACTAAGTTTTGATATGGTAACAAATATTCTCTAAACCTGGATGGCTTAATAGCAAAGGTATATTTATCACTCCTGTTATCAATCAGCGCTTTCCCAAGGGCAGTGTTCTTTGTAGTTACTCATGAACACAGACTAATGGAGCAGTGACCACATTCAACATTGTTAGTTGCTTGTTCCAGAAGAAAAAAGAGCTCTAAAAACTCTTACATATACAATATATAACTAACTACTTTAGCATGGAAGTGATATTCATCACATAGGCTCATAACTCATTTGGGAAAAAAAAAACCTAGTGAAATTGTCCTGACCAAACACATAGAAATCAAAAAAAATGCAACCATATTGTATGCATTAAAGGGAGAGAAATAGAACATCTTTGGTAAACTGCATTAATGATTCCTAAAATATTTAACTTACCATTTCTACACCTTGTACAGTTCTATATCCAGAAAAAGTATCAGAGTTGTCAGTGTAACATGTATCAAAGGGGCAAACCACAGTGGTTTGTGAGCAAACCCATATACTCAAAATTGAAGTTTCCAACCTTTGTGTAATTGAAAAGAGCTCTGAATACCCAGGAATTTATATAATATTAAACAAATAAAGATTTGAGCAGAAGGTCTAGGCACTCTGCTGTTGCCACTGGCTCTACCACTCTCTATTTAATCTTTCAAAGAGGAAATTACACATTTATGCCCTTTTCTTGGTCCCAATAAGCATTTCAGAGAGCTCTTTTCCCCTTGGGGTGTGCTTAAAACATGCAATAAACAAACATGCCCTTCTAAAGAAATACTATGAAGCAGTTTGCTTCATAAAAACAATTGTTGACCCCAAAGGGAAATGAGTGCAGTGGGTTGAACTTGTTTCCTACATGAAAGGCTTCAGAAGAGCCAAGAAGTAGTAGGACTTTAGTATCTACTTTGGATTCCTGAAGAGAATCCCACTTGTCCAAGCAGCCATAGCTCACTTTGCTTTCTCATGTCCCTGTCTTTGCAACCACGCAAATAACTCGGACATGGTAGCGTAGGAGCCAAGTTTCCCATCGAGACCTTGGAATTCTCCTGGCCCTGTCTGTTCACTCTCTTATGACAATTTTCCTTAATCATTCCTGTTCTGTTTTCTCTTACTCTACTTTCTGTAAAATAATAATAATCTGCTCATGTTAAGTGGAAAAATCAGGGCACAAAATGGTGTGCGTGTAAGGCTGTCGTCATGTAAAATTACATGTGAATGAGACTAAAAGGGAACTTTAAAAATAAAAACGTTTTTTCTCTTGATTTTTAAAATATTGTGAAATCTGAAATCATCAAAATAAATTTAATCAAAAACCATTATGTAATATCAATATGTGTGTTACTTCCCTTAGGAGTATTTCCATCTAAATAGGTATTTTTTTATCCTTTCCTGGAGCTGTCAAAACAGCATTATGTTGTGAATACTAGCCTCCTCTGTTTCCTTCTGGGGGTGACATTGTGCTACGAGAAATATATCAGTTTTTCTCTCTTTTCCCAATCTGTACATAGAATATTAAAGGAGGTATTTCTGAGGAGAAGATTTGAATAGAAACCAGGAATTGCTATGCACATAAAAGTGGTGCTCTGTGCTGAATTTTTTCTCCCTATTCAGAGATTCACATGTGATTGGAGCCGTGAAAGGTCTTAGAGATCATTTCTAGCATAAACTTTACGTTTTATGTATGAGAAAGGTGAGGTAGACACGGTAGGTTAGCTAACTCAACATAATCACAATCCCTTTCTTCTGCCTGTCTCTGTCACAGAGACTGGAAAAGCTAAGTACGTAATTTCTCAGCCTCCCTTGCAGCTGGGGTATTGATGTGATTCTGTCAAATGAGTGAAAGTCTGCTGGAAGCTTTTAAGATGGCTTTTCCTTTTGCTGATGAGAGAGAGAGAAAGATGCAGAGGGCTGCTGTCCTAACATTCCTTCCCACTCTAAATGCAGACCTAATGCCTGGAGCTACAACTTGAGTCCTGACACGGTAAGGTGAGACCAGGAGAATTGCAGAGTTGCTGGCCTTAACACTGTTGAGCTGCTGAAACCACAGCAGAGGGTGGTGATGATCAGATACCTTGTTACAGGAGAGAATAACCTTTATTTGATAAAACTGCTGTTGCTCTGTTTTTCTGTTTCTTGCAGCCAAAATATTCCTTCAGGAAACTGCATTCCAAACAGGTAAAACAATTTGACCAAAGTCATGCAGCTAAGTTACTTGCAGAACTGGAGTTGGGATCCAAGAATAGAGACTCCCAACTAAATATTCCCTTTACAACACGGCTCCTCAGGAGAGGACGTTTTGCTGCAACTGCAATTGAAAATAGGTTAAGCTGATTCATGAGCCCTCTGCCTAACTTTATTTTTGGTTAGAATAAGTTGGAAAAGCACTTAAGGAGAAGAAAACATAAGAATGTTTAAGTACATACCATTTAACATAGTCTATAGTTGCACTACAGAGAACTAAGATAAAGATTCCTTTCCTTCCGTCCCCCAAAGCCAGTGTCTGTATTTATTTTTAAAAAGTTCGAAAACATTGACTTAAAAATAAAGGAAATCTGAAATTTCAGGCTAAATTCTCTGGCAGTTTTCCGAGTATGAGAGAGAAAACAATGCTACTACTTAAACTCACAAGTTCCCTCACATACTAAGGGAATGGTCTAATTTCTATGTTAGGTGGCCTGGGCTATCAAAACGGTTTGATGGGCTACTATGAGAACAAAAATTTAGGCACTTCTGTGTATAGTGAAACAAAATGAGAGCTCAGTTGTTCTGCATGAGTGAATGTGAATTAAGGGCATTTGGGAAAAGCCATAGAAGGGGGTGATTGGAAGGGACTCTTGGTAATAAAAATAGGAGATGTCTGAGCAAAGTCTTCAGTCTGGGGCTTATTAAAAATGAAGACAATAAAAAATTCTTCAAAGACAGATGGACTAAAAGCTTTTTAACAGCATGGATGTCTATAGTTGTGTTCCATTTTTAACTTATGCTGTACTGAGAAATTGCCATTTGTTTCTTACCTGGACATTTAAAAGTTTGTGACAAACACATCATTGAATTGATGACATTTTAAAAGGTGGGGAACAAACCTTCCAAAGACCCCAGCATTTCTGAAAACCACTCATTTTATAACCTAAGGTTGGAATCAAGTCAGGACAGGATGTCAGGAAACACAAACCTTTTCCCCAAATACACTCGAAGCAGAGTGGACTGCCTGGAAGAAGATGGCAGGGAGCAAGAGGGAAACTAACATCTCAGCAGCATCTGGATGACTCTGGCCAATCAGGCAACATCTCTGGGCCCCACAGCCTTCATTATAAATTAAAAAGGTTATCATTAATGACTTCAACGGTCCCTTTAAACTTTGAAGCTCTGTAAATTTACTATTTTGAACAACTGTACTGCTCTATCTGATGGCCAGCGAGAAAAGTTTAGTAGGCATCTCAAGAGCCTGGAAATAAAGTTCATGGATGGATGCACAAACAGACATGACCCAGAGTGTCAAGCTATAGTTCGGAATTCAGAATCTCAAAGTTCAAAATAGCAGAAGTGAGACAGGAATCAATCTGAGAAACTGACAAATAAAATACCACGTCTAGGATAAGAGATAATGAAGTAATTAATTGGTCAGGAACCCAAGCCAGGGTCTTAGTGACAGCACTGGGCACCCGATGCAAGATGGATATTAATTTAAGGATCTCTGAAATATCTCCTCAGCTATTTAATAGCTTCTCATGGGAAAGCCTCTGTATCAGCTAAAGCAAAACAAAACCAAGTGAAAGAGGAAAAACACTGCAGGGAAAAATAAATGGCATAAGTCGATCTCTTTCATCTCCAGGAAGGTGCCACTGAAGGAATCAAATAGCGATACATTTGTATACACATATATGTATTCCATACCTATAAAAATATTCATGTGTCTCAAAGGGAAGGCATGGGCTGTCTTAGCACCTTGAGTTATAAGGAAACAGAAACAGATGTACAGCAAGTTAATGGGTTGGTTTTGCAGCCTGCATTGTCCTCTCTTCCTGCAGTTGGATTCCAGGGAATATTTAGCATAATATATAGCAAAGACTCTCTGCCCTCCAGTACATCAGTAGAAAGGGGATATTTACAATTGAATAGCAGTCGGTATGGGGCCCTATGGAGCAGAACTACTGCAGTCAGTTCATTATTTACACTTCCAACAACAGAACTCATTGTTCCTGTTGTGGCTTCTCAGCTGTCCTGGTGAGTGAGCAGTCCCAGAAAGGCTTCAGCAAGGACCTCAAAATGCTAATGACTCCCTCTGAGTAACCATATTGACCTTACATATAGACAGGGCAAGTAACTTCCAATGAGGCTTAATTTCAGGGCCCTCCAAAGACCTTTGGATCAAAAATATCTCTGCTACTGCCTGACCCTGTTACCTGAAAATCTTTTGTAGAATCATGTCCCTTTGAGTTAAGATACTGTTTCCCGTTCAAAAGCAAATGTATTTCAAACCAGTATAATCTGTTAATATCTTAGTGAAAAATTACAGTAAGGCAGGTATATATTGGTCTTGTAGAACAGGCATTAAAAAGTATGGCCCATAGACCAAATCGAGCCCACCAGCTGTTTTTGTAAAGAAAGTTTGATTAGAACATAGCCACATTTTTTGTTCGTTTGTTTATATATTGCCTATGGCAGAGTTTGAAGAGTTGTAATAGAGATTGTGTAGCCCACAAAGACTAAAATATTTCCTCTCTGGCCTTTTACAGAAAAAGTTTGCCTATCCTTTATTTAGAAGAACCCTCTCATGAGGAAACGGAGGCACAGAGAGAGCAAAGGACATGACCAAAACCACAGGAGTTATTTCTGGTAGAACTGAATCCCAACCGTGTCTCTGGACTCTCACTTTATTATTTCTTTCATTATGTCATGCTGTCTCTTAGAGTTGTCTATAAAATAAGAATGGATAGGTTTTGGAATGAAGGAAATCTCAAGGGATTCTTCCATGAACAAAATACACAGTCCTATGGACCATGGACTCTGAGTCTGTTTCCTTACTCAAAGAGGTGTTGAGCTATTTTGCACTTGGACATTGTTGGTAGATCATGAGTTTTAACTGCAGTTAAACCAAGGTTTTGGGATTGGAAATAACTTCTATGTATCAAACTGAGAAGCTGTTCACTGAGGAACCTTTCCTTTAACATTTGACTACGGTTCTCTGATCAGGGCACACAGAATCAGAGAGACTTTTCTGGTGCCATGCGTGTACTTTCATGTGTATTGTGTACATGAATGTGTTTTAAGCAACTAAACTTGTTTAAAAATTAAATCTTACACAGAACTTTAATAGGTACAATGTATAAATTTGAAGGTGTTTCAATAGAGAAAGTATATAAAATTAAAGTTAAAACTACAGGTTTTCTTTGCTACTGATGGATGTTCTAAGGACCTCCACAGAACCATCACACCCTACAGAGTACACTGAGAAAACCCCAGCTTATTCTAATTGTTGCCTGAGTTCCTTCTACATGGTCCCTAAAAATTGGACTTCCAGCCCATGTCTGATTTAGCCCAGTGATAATGAACTCATTAATTAGTTCACTGATACACACTCACACACACTCAAACCCATTCAGTTTTTATATAGATCTTATTAGAAAATCCCCTTACTTTTAACCCAAATATCCCTCTCTATAACTTCTTTTACATTTGTCCCCCTTATTTCTCTATACTTTACTGTTCACAATGTGGTCCTTGAACAAACAGCTATGGGCATTAACTTGGAACATGTTAGAAATTTCAAATTGCGAGCTCCATCTCAGCCCTAGAGCATAGGAATTTGCATTTTAACAGAATCCCCAGGAGATTTATTTGTACAATAGAATTGAAGGAACACTGCTACAGCACAATAGATTAAGCCAAGTTCTTCGAGGCAAACTGTGAATACACGAAGTTCAATGATCACATTTCAATCAAATAAGCATCGAATTATGCAGTTGTGAAAAGAACTAATGTTCAAACCATTTATTGAGTGTTTATGCTGGGTACTGTGTCAGAGGGGCACTGAGAACACAGAAGGAAGATGGCAAAGCCCCTGACCTCAAAGAATCCCCAGTTTAATGGGAGAAGCAAATGTGTGAATGATCATGGGCAATACAAAGGTATAAATAATGCTTTGGAATTCCGAATGTTATTTGGACAAAGGCTTCACTATAGAGATGGCAACTGAGATCACAGTAGAAGCCTGTGGAAGAGTTCTCCATGCAGATAGATGGCTTTGGACCAACACAAGGAGAAAACTGAAACTCAAGCACATTATCAAGAAAGGGATGCCACATTTGGAGAGCTACAGTAGGCAGGTTCTGGCATGGCGCCAGTGATCTCTGCTTTCTAGTATCCATGCCACTGTAAAATCCCCTCCCCTTGAGTGTGAGGTAGATTTAATGACTTTCTTCTTACAGATGGAACAAGGCAAAGTGATAGATGTAGCTTCTGTCTTGGTGGCATGCTCTTTTGCTCTCTCACCTGCTGGTGAAGCAAGCTGCTACAATGTGAGATGCTCAGTGAAGGCGTCTGTGAAGCAATGAGCTGAGAGAAGCTTCCAGCCAATAGCTCATGAAGACCTGAGGCCGCAGTCCAACAACCCATGAACAATGAAACAACCACAGGAGTGAACCAGGAAGTTGGTCCTTCCAAATCAAGTCTTGGGATGACTGTAGCCTTGTGAAAGACTCTGAGACAGAGGGCCCAGCCAAGCCACAACCAGATTTGTGGCCCACAGAAACTATGAAATAATATATATTATTGTTTCAAGCTGCTAATATTTGGGATAATATGCTATTCAGCAATAGATAAACATAGTTGGCAAAATATGGCCCCCAGGGATATGGCCACATCCTTATCCCCAGGACCTGTGTCTTCTTCCGTGGCAAAGACCTTGCAGATGTGATTAAGGAATTTGAGATGGGGAGATTGTCCTGGATTATACAGGCGGGGCCTAGATGGAATCACTGGTGTTCTTATAAGAGGGAATTGGAGATTTGGCACAGACAGAAGATGAGAGGGCAAGGTGACAACTGAGGCAGAGATAGGAGTGATGAGGCTGTAAGCTAAGGAATGTTGGCAGCCATCAGCAGCTTTAAGAGACAAAGGACAGATTCTCATACACAGAGAGAGTGTGGCTCTTCTGACACCTGATTTCAGCATTTCTGTTGTTGTAAGTCACCAAGTTTGCAGTACATTTTTATAGCAGCCATGGAAAACTAATACAATAATTAATACAGGAGATTTGACAAGTTTAGTGTGAATCATAAATAGGATACGTTGGAGGATTTTCATAGAGAAGATGATTTTGAAAAGAACCTGAATATTAAAAACTTATTGGTTCTAAATAAGTAATTTATATTTTGTCTAGTCAGTTACAGACAGCCAATTTTAGGGGGTGGGAATTTAGGAAATGCCTTTTCCTAGGCAAGTGGCCTGATTGGATTATTTTATGAGACCGACGCACTGCCTACTGTGCTAAGGAGGCAACTCTGATTGGATTACTTTAAAGGTCACTCTGGTGGGATTCTGGAGCATAGATAAGACAGGGCAGGCTGGAAGTCCTTAAGATCAGGGGAATTAGTGCAGCAGATACAGTAAGAATTAATAAGAACCTGAGCATGTCACCAGAATAATTTGATTCACACAAGGTATTTTCCTCAAGAGAAGGGTGAAGAGAGAACAATCTAGGATGTGCGCGGGCTGTGGGGTGGGGTCCAGAGTGCAGACACCGAGCAGCTGGAAGCAGCCAGGGGCACTTGGAACCTCCAAGCATTCCACAAACAGAGCAGCCCATGTCACAAGTATGCCAAGGGTTAGGGCTCTAGACGGATTTCTGGGTCCTAACAAAGGAGTGAGACTTGTTTCCAAACACCGCAAGTGGAAACACTGACTTTCCTTTGCAGGTCAGCTAAATCAATGCCAGATTTTGTCTCCAAGGGCTTTGAGAAAACTGAGAGTATCCTAGCAATGCAAGAGTCCTGTCAGAATAACAGGGAGATCAAAGTCATGTAGATGATATATTTTTTAATAAACTTTTTTTATGGAGGTAAAAAGTACTTACTATAAGGTAAAATAATCTTAAATGTATAATGTGATGAATTTTTTCATCTCTGTGCATCTGTGTAACCATCCTGTGGACCATACTAGGGGCCAGCACTCAAACATTTCTTTCATTCCTCTTCTCAGTCAGTCCCCTCTCCCCATCAGGATAAGCATTCTTCTGGCTTCCATAACCTTCTATCAGTTCTTGATATTTCAATTTCAATTTTGACTTCTATAACAGCAAGACTGCAGACAGAGTGGCATGGGCTCAAATAGATCAGCCTCCCTGGTTGTGTGACCTTGTGCTGACTACTTAGTCTTACTATGCCTCAGCCACTCAGTTTTTGCATTCATAACCTGGGACTAATAACATGAGAAAGAGATTATGAGGACAAATAAGGGAAAATGAGGTGAAACAACAACAAAAAAAAACTACTTCCCAAAATGAGTGCTACTGATATTCAGATGAACCCCAGAAAGAATATAGTATGTAATGTCATTAAATACATATTATCAATTTATTCTTACCTCATTTGAATCTTTTCTTAGTTAGTTTATTATCTCGTACAGAACTATGGGTTGCTAAGTAAATGAGTGTCATTTACTTATGAATGATAAGCCATTCATAACAAAGATTGAAGAGTTAAAAGAATTATTTAGTTACAGCTATATCTAGCTCTGTTAATAAAAATAGTATAATAGTTGGATGTAAATCATATTTCTGTAAGATAAATCATGTGAAATACACAAAAGATAGGTTAATATTTAACTGAACTTATTGATCTACTTTTATTTATATTTACCTTTGGATTTAATCTCTGAAAAAGTAAAACCCAACTTGTAGAAAAAAAGCATCTAAAAATATTTCTTTCAACTAAGTCTGAATGACTAATATCTGGATAAATTTATCTATTTTAAAATTTATTATAGGGAGAAGCTGAGGTCATTATTCAATCCATTGTCCTGATATTAATATCTGATTTCAAATAGTTGACTTTGAAAACATGAAACAATAGCAATAATATTAATAATAGCACACATTTATAAAGAGAGCTTTCCCATTGATGGTACTTATACAAAACCGCAATTCCTAATGCTGTGCTATGCAACTAAAATGGAATTTTTTCTCTGAGTAGCCTTCTAATGGGAAAAATAGGATCAATTGATGAAAGTTTCAGAGAAGCAGATTTTGGTTCAGTTAGGAAAACTATTATCAGATGTATCCAAATAGATTGGGATGCTTCACATTGTGGCAGCACCCTGAGAGGTATCAAGTGTCAGCTACATGATTATACCCCTTGGAAAAGATGCTAGAAGGAGACTCCAGTAAATGGGTCGTCAACCTAGAGGACCGTTAAGATTCCTCTACACCTTGAACAAAATATGTTTCAATGTCTGTTTTTATAGTGATGATGTATACTGAAATTAAAAGAGAGAGGGAGAGAGGAGAAAAGAAAAAATAAAAACTTCCCACTCCTCCTGTGCCCACCTCATTCCTTGGATTTACCTCCGCACGTATCCCAATTGACCTATTCCACTTCCCTAATGAGAAGGCAAATGAGATTTATAAGTGCTATTTTAAAAATTAATAAAGATGTTCATAAGGTGCTAACCGGCACAGAGAAACTATTCAACAGGAATATTTTCATGTTAAACTGCCTTAAATATCAGACTATTATTATCCCAGTATAGTTCAAACACCAATAAAAGAATAAAATGAATGTATACCTCCAGGGGACATTGACATTTTCACAGGAGAAAGAATGAAACTTTAGTGCCTTCTCTGCTTACTAGCTTCCTCTTGTCAACTTTTGATTCTGCAGTTAACAGAATGTTTCAATCTCCTAATGTCTGAGCTGGCCCATACTAAGTAAGCCAGGCATGGGGATGGCTGCCTTTGAAAGGAATATATAAAAATGGGAGGCCCTGTGTGGTGTAAATGCCAAGAGACACCTTTAGGACTTTGAGCCCAAAGTGGAAAACTAAAAATTTTTAGTAATCTATAGGTGGCACTACATGAAATTACAATTTTTGTAGATCAAAAAAGGTTGAAAGTTGGCAAGTTCATACGGTTCAAATTAGATAAATGGGAAAAAATAGGGGATTTGTCTTTGAAGCTACATTTGCATAGAATCTGTGCAAAATTTATGTAGAAAATGTGTTTATTTGGGGGTGGCTCTCAGGAAACCGATATATCTTGGGCGTACCACCAAAATCCCTACACTTCCTCTTGTCGCCATTAGGGGTAATTAGGAAAATGAAGGCAAGGATAAGATATGATAAAATATACAAGGTGCATTATACTTTAAAATGAAAATATGGCACTTTAAATATTTGGTTGACTTTTTTAAAATAAAGTGAAAAAAATAAAGCAAGTTCTAAGAAGATGAACTGTGGGGTTCAGGAATTAAGGCTTAAAAACCTTTCAGAATTTCTGCTAGGACTAAGCATTTATCATTATTCTAGTGTATAATACTTTATAAGGTATAGGGTTTGGCAGCAGACTAATTACATTAACAGCCACAATGAAGGGGCCTCCCTGTACCCATACCATTTGTCTTGAAATTTGGTACTCCCCTCCCTGGTCTGAATTTGGGCTCACTGAAATTACAGCATAGGCTTATACTTTACCAGTCTCTCTCTTGCTCAACTTGGAATCTTGCCACTGCCATGAGAACAAGGTGGACTAGCCTGCTAGAGGATGAATGAGCACATGGAGCAGAGTCTGCTATCCCAGCCAAACTACCAGCTGATCACAGGCACATGAGCACACCCATCCAAGAAAAATCAAGACTGACCAAGATTAATAGAAACTTCTCATGTTTCTGAAGTTGGTCCCATAGTCATAGCTTGTATGTTTCACCACCTTTTCCCACTATTCATTCTTTATTCCAGTTACCTTAAGCGAGCACCTTATTTGGCTGTGGCATCTTGCCTGATGGAGTGATAGACTCTAAAGATTCTATACCATTAGCATTCATGACTGTCCTGGGTTGTTTAGTTTTCCATTGGCTTTAATCATGGGGCATGGGAGTTCTACAAGGCACCCGCAGAAACCATTTGTATTTCAGAGTTGTGCTTTACCCTTGTTGTGAATAACAATCCTATTTTACCTTGATAAATGGGATAAATTACTCCAGCCAGTACAAGTAACCCTCTTCTTTGCCAATTAGTTACTAGTATTAAGAGCCCAAAGTATTCAGAGGACAATCTGAACTTCCAGTTTAAGTATTTAATTGAACCATTGTTATGTCTTCTGATAAAAGCATTCTTCATTTGGGAACTACCTTCTAAACCATCAGAAG
>RJWJ010019978.1:0-29614 GCA_004363605.1 Indri indri | reverse complement strand
AGCCTGGGCAACAGAGGGAAACTCTGTCTCAAAAAAAAAAATAATAATAATTAGCCGGGCATGGTGGCACATGCCTGTAGTTCCAGCTACTTGGGAGGCTGAGGCAGGAGGATTGCTTGAGCCCAGGAATTTGAGGTTGCCGTGAGCTAGGCTGACGCCACGGCACTCATTCTAGCCCGGGCAACAAAAAAGCGAGACTCTGTTTCAAAAAAAAAAAAAAAGAAAAACAAAAATAAAACCATCCTTATATAGCCATCTGATCTTTGACAAAGCAGACATAAATATATACTGGGGAAAAGAATCTTTATTCAATACATGGTGCTGGGAGAATTGGATAGCCACATGTAGAAGACTGAAACAAGATCCACATCTCTCACCTCTCACAAAAATCAACTCACGGTGGATAACAGACTTAAACCTAAGGCATGAAACTATAAGAATTCTAGAAGAAAATGTTGGAAAAACTCTTATAGTCATCGGCCTTGGGACAGAATTTATGAAGAAGACCCAAAAGGTAATCACGGCAACAACAAAAATAAATGGTACCTGATCAAATTAAAAAGCTTCTGCACAACCAAGGAAACTATCATGAGAGCAAACAGACAACCTACAGAACGGGAGAAAATATGCGCATGCTACACAACCAATAAAGGGCTGACAATTAGAATCTATAGAACTCAGGAAAATCAGCAAGAAAAAAATCAACAACCCCATTAATATGTGGGCAAAGGACATGAACAGAAACTTTTCAAAAGAAGACAGACTAATGGCCAAGAAACATATGAAAAAATGCTCAACATCTCTAATCATCAGGGAAATGCAAATCAAAACCACAATGAGCTATCACTTAACTTCAGTGAGAATGGCTTTATCAAAAAGTCCCAAAACAACAAATGTCGGCATGGATGCGGAGAGATAGGAACACTCACACACTGCTGGTGGGACTGCAAACTAGTACAACCTTTATGGAAAGTAATATGAAGATACCTCAAAGAGCGAAAAGTAGAACTACCACTTAGTCCAGTAATCCCATTACTGGGCATCTACAGAAAGGGAAAAAAGACATTCTATAAAAAAGACACCTGCACTTGAATGTTTACAGCGACGCAATTCACAATTGCAAAGATGTGGAAACAACCCAATTGCCCATCAATACATGAATGGATTAATAAAATGTGGTATATGTATACCATGGAGTACTACTCAGCCACAAAAAGCAATGGTGATCTAGCACCTCTTGTGTTATCCTGGATAGAACTGGAGCCCATTCTACTAAGTATCACAAGAATGGAAAAACAAGCACCGTATGTACTCACCATCAACTTGGTATTAATTGATCAATACTTATGTGAACATATAGTAGTAACACTCATCAGGTATAGGCCAGGTGGGAAAGCGGAGGAGGGGATGGGTATACTCACACTTAATGGGTGCAGTATGCACCGTCTGGGGGATGGATGCACTTGTAGCTCTGACTCAGGCAGGGCAAAGGCAATATATGTAACCTAAACATTTGTACCCCCATAATACACTGAAATAAAAAAATAAAAAATAAAAAGATAAATTTTTAAGTTTAAGAGAAACCTTGCAGATACCACCTTAACAAAGTGATCAGACTTAATAAGGCTTATCCACATCATGTATTCTGATATGATGCAGAGAAGGGCACATCACTGCTATAGTATTTTTTCCAAAAATGCATAACCTTTATCTCACTAATCAGAAAAAATCAGAAAACCCAAATGGAGAAACATTCTACAAAATAATTTTCTAGTACTCTTCTAAAGTGTCAAGGTCATGAAAGACAAAGACTAACATTCTTTCAAGATCGAAGGAGGCTAAGGTGACAAGATAAATGCGATGTGGGATGCTAACCTAGATCCTGGACTAGAAGAAGGACATCAGTTATGAGATAGTATAGGAGGTGAACTTTGGCCACCTGCTTGAGCCTTGAGCCAAAGCTTAAGTCTGCTTACAATACTGAACAAAAACCTTGAAAATGATTAACACCCACCTTCAATAGAAGGTATTTCTGCTTTCTTTAACAGGACGTGGAAACCATTGGAGCAGGGGCCCACTGGCCCCAGTCGCAGCCAGTATAAACTGGTTCCGGCAAAGATGAAGCCCAAAGTTTACCACTGGTAGATCTTTTCCCTCATTTTAATGCTAAAAATCAAACCCAAGGATGGAGATTTAGCACACTAATGAGACATATGATGTGTGAGGTAGCATGATCACTGGACGTGCAGCTGCCAAAAAAACCCCACCTCTACAGGCTATGATTTCAATGCTGGTGCTAAACTTTCTCTCTCACTACCATTTAAAAGTCCCCAAGCCCTTTGTTTGGAGAGCCAGTCTGGCTGCTTTTTAACCAGTACTGCCTCCCTTTTATTTGAGCAAAAGCCCCAAATAAAGCTTTGCCTGCCTAAATCTTTCCAGTCTCATGTCAATTTCTATTGATTTGGAGACCACAACCAGAAGTCCAGTATCAGTTGGACAATTAGCAAAATTTGAAGCCAAGCATGGTGACTCACTCATGTCTGTAATCCCACCACTTTGGGAGGCCAAGGCAGGAGGATTGCTTGAGGCCAGGAGTTCTGAGACTAACCTGTACAACATAGTGAAACCTCATCTCTACAAAATATTTTTTAAAATTAGCCAGGCATGGTGGCATTCGCCCATAGTCCCAGCTACTTGGGAAGCTGAGGCAGAAGAATCACTTGAGCCTAGGGGTTCAGGGCTGTAATCAGCTATACATTAGGTGCGGAGCTGAGAGGGAGACACACGAAGCCTGAGGTGTAGCAAAATGTGTTTATTTTGAGCATCTGGGTGCAGATGGGTGGAGGCCAATGAGCATCCACGCCGAGGGAGGGGAAAGCCTTGGGTTTTATAGAGGGTTTTTACAGGGGAGTAACACCTGCAGAGACAGGGGAGGGGGGTAGCTTGGTCCTCATCAGGGGGGATAGGAATGCCAGCATTGCTGCAGCTGTCCGTGGTCCTGCAGCTATCTGTGGTCAAAGTTAGATTTACAACCTTGGACTCCCCAGACTCACATGGCTTTTGTTTCACAGGCTTTATGATCACTATCTAAATATTACATCCTACACATACTTTTCAAGTTCCCACTTGGAAAAAACCTAACACTATGATCGTGCCACTGCACTCCAGCTTGGGAGACAAAGTGACATCCTGCCTCAAAAAATAATAGTAATGAAAAGAAATTTGAGTAAAGTCTGTAAATTAGTTAATAGTATTGTATAGATGTTAATTTTCTGGATTAGATCATTGTGTTATAGTTACAGAAGATGCTAACATTAGGGGAAGCTGAGTGAAGGGTATGCAAGAACTCTGTATATTATTATTATTACTATTGTTAAAAATATATTTTAAACAGCTTTAGAGGCATATAATTTGTCCATCAGTGATCATTCCCCATTCTCTCCCTCCCTCAGTCCCGGCCCCAGGTAACCATTAATTTACTGTTGCTATAGAGTTTCTTATTCTGGACAGTTCATATAAATGGAGTAATATGATATTTGGCCTTTGGTGACTGCCTTCTTTCACTTAGTGTCGTATAAGAAATACATATTTGGTCTTTGTCCCTGGCCCCTCAGAATTTAGGATCCTTGGAATTTCCTGAGTGACAGACTTGATAGGAAATGTCTTTTGATAATCATAATAAGCCCCTTTCAACCATACCTGAGGTATGCTAATGAGTGACTCTTGGTGCGCTACTAGATACAGCTCAATAACCAATGGCCAGGGTGGGTGTGATGGCTGGCACCTGTAATTCTAGCACTCTGGGAGGCTGAGGTGGGAGGATCACTTGAGCTCAGGAGTTCGAGACCAGCCTGAGCAAGAGCGACACTCCATCTCTACTAAAAATAGAAAAAATTAGCTGGGCATGGTGGCGCACGCCTGGAGTCCTAGCTACTAAGGAGGCTGAGCCAAGAAGATTGCTTGAGCCCAGGAGTTGGAGGTTGCAGTGAACTATGATGATGGCACGGCACTCTAGCTGGGGCGACAGAGTGAGACTCTGTCTAAATAAATAAATAAATAATGACCAATGATTTAACCAACCATGTCAATGGGGTTCAGAGAACTTCTGGGTTGAACACATCCACATGCCAGGAGGGTGGTATACCCCAATTGCAAGGGACAGAAGCTCCCACTCCAGGACCCTTCTGGACATAGCCCTGTGTACCTCTTAATTTGGCTGTTCATTTGTATCCTTTATAATAAACAAGTAAATCTAGTAAAGTGTTTCCCTGAGTTTTTTTAAGCTGTTCTAGCAAATTATTGGCCATGAGGAAGGGGTTGAAGGAACCCTCAATTTATAGCCAGCTGGTCAGAAGTAGAGGTGGCAACCTGAGGCTTGCGACTGGCATCTGAAGTGGGGGCAGTCTCGCGAAACTGAATCTTTAACCTATGGGGTCTGCCTGTCCTAACTCCAGGTAGTTACAGTCAGAATTAAACAGAATTTTAAGACAGCAGTTGGTATCTGGGGAGTTAAAGAATTGGTTGGTATGAGGGAGAAAACCCCCTACATATTTGGTGTCAGAAATGTTCTCAGTAAAAACAGCTCAGACTTAGCATAATGCTTTCAAGGTTCATCCATTGTTATGTGTTGAATTGTGTCCCCCGCAAAAGATGTTGACGTACTAACCTTCAGTACCTATGAATTTGACCTTATTTGGAAATCAGGTTTTAAAAGGTGATCAAGGCTGGGCATGGTGGCTCACGCCTGTAATCCTAGCACTCTGGGAGGCCGAGGCGGGAGGATTGCTTGAGCTCAGGAGTTCAAAACCAGCCTTAGCAAGAGCGAGACCCCGTCTCTACTAAAAATAGAAAGAAATTGGCCAAACAACTAAAAATAGAAAAAGTTAGCCGGGCATGGTTGTGCGTGCCTGTAGTCCCAGGTACCCAGGAGGCTGAGGCAGGAGGATCGCTTGAACCCAGGAGTTTGAGGTTGCTGTGAGCTAGCCTGACGCCATGGCACTCTAGCCCAGGCAAGAGAGTGAGACTGTCTCAAAAAAATAAAATAAAAATAAAAATAAAAAATAAAAGGTGATCAAGTTAATGTGAGGTCATTAGGGTGGGCACTCATTCAATATGATTGTGTCCTTATAAAAAGGGGAAATGTGGCCTGTAATCCCAGCACTTTGGAAGGCCAAAGTGGGAGGAATGCTTGAGGCCGGGAGTTCAAGACCAGCCTGGCAACATAGCAAGACCACTTCTGCACAAAATAAAAAATTAGATAGATTGATGGTCCATGCTTGTGGTCTCAGCTACTTAGGAGGCTGAGGAGGAAAGATTGCCTGAGTCCAGACATTCAAAATTTGGCCAGGCGCGGTGGCTCACGCCTGTAATCCTAGCATTCTGGGAGGCCGAGGCGGGCGGATCATTTGAGCTCAGGAGTTCAAGACCAGCCTGAGCAAGAGCGAGACCTCGTCTCTACTAAAAAATAGGAAGAAATTAGCTGGACAACTTAAAATATATAGAAAAAATTAGCCGGGCATGGTGGCGCATGCCTGTAGTCCCAGCTACTCGGGAGGCTGAAGCAGGAGGATTGCCTGAGCCCAGGAGTTTGAGGTTGCTGTAAACTAGGCTGACGCCACAGCACTCTAGTCCGGGCAACAGAGTGAGACTCTGTCTCAAAAATAAAAATAAATAAATAAATAAATAAATAAAATAAAATAAAATAATGAAATATAAAATAAAATAAAATAATAAAATAAAATAAAATAAAATACAAAAGTCAAAATTGCAGCGAGCTATGATGGCACCACTGCACTCCAGCCTGGGCAATAGAGCAAAATCCAGTCTCTTAAAAAAAGTGTGCGTGTGTGTGTGTGTGGGGGGGTGGGGGTGTCATGTGGGTATTTGGACACAGAGACAGATGTTCATAGAGGGAAGACAATAGAGAACACCACCTACAAGTCAAAGAATGCCTGAGGCTACAGGAGCTAGGAGAGAGGCATGGAAAAGATTCTCCCTCATAGTCCTCAAAAGGAACCAACCCTGCGATACCTTGATTTCAGACTTCTAGCCTCCAGAACTGTGACAATAAATTTCTATTGTTTAAGCCACCTAATTTGGGGTACTTTGTTACAACAACCCCCAAAATCTAATACATCCATGTGTAGCATGTATCAGTACTTCATTCCAAAAAAGTGGCCAATGTGCAGATATATCACATTTTGTTTATTCATTGAACATGTGGGTTGCTTTGACCTTTTGGCTAGCATGAACAATGCTGCTGTAGACACTTGTGTCCAAGTTTCAGTGTGGACATCATTTTCATTTCTCTTGGGTACATATCTAAGAATGCAATTGCTAGGTCATGTGGTAACTCTAGTTTGACTTTCTGAGGAACTGCCAAACTGTTTTCCAAAAGTGACTGCACCATTTTACATTTCCACCAGAATGTCTGAGGGTTCCAGCTTCTCTAAATGCTGGTCAACATTTGTCTGTCCTTTGGATTACAGCCATTCTAGATGCTGTGAAGTGGTATTTCGCTGTGGCTTTGATGTGTATTTCCCTAATGACTAATTATGCTTTTTTAAAATGTGTTTATTGCCTGCCTGGTTGTATATTTTCTTTTTTGAGACCAAGTCTCACTCTGTTGCCCGGGCCGTGGCGTCAGCCTAGCTCACAGCAACCTCCAACTCCTGGGCTGAAGTGATCCTCCTGCCTCAGCCTCCCAAAGTGCTAGGATTACAGGGATGAGCTACTGTACCCAAAGTTTTAAATATTTATGAAGTCAAATTTACCAATTTAAAAATCTCTCATGTATTATTTTTGTAATATTTCTGTATATCTAAAACTATTTCAAAGTTAAAAAATTAAACATGTATAAACAGTAAAAATTTTAGAAAACTGCACAAAACTACCAAGAGTGAGTAAAAATTGAATTTTTCATTTTCTATCCTGCACTATTTATTTTTCTTTATTTTTACTGTCTTTTTCCCACCCCCCCATCCTATACTATTTCATTCTTTTTCTGGATTATACAAATGATGGAAATCCTCTGTAGAAATCTTAGAAATTAATATCGTTAGTAAACCTGCCATCCAAAGATAACCATCATTATCACTGAGGTTTGTATTCTTACACAAATATATAAACATTTACAAAAGTCTAGGATCACCTTGTTTTACGGGAAGGGAGGGCCATGTAAACATTGTGGGGAGATGGATGACCCATGGACTAACAGGAATTTGTCTTATAAAGATGTGACACCAAGGGGAGGTACCTAATTTGGGCCACTCGTGGGGTGAAGCTTGAGCTGGCTTTGGAAGGTTAGTGATTGCTCTGCTTTAGGGGGGAAAAAGAAGGAGCTTTCCAGACAGAAAACAGCCAAGAGTAAAGGCATGTAGATGGTGCACTGATGGAAACCCTAGATAGTCAGCTGGGCTGGAGGTTGGGGAGGAAGAGGTAAGGATGGAGGATACTGGATTTTTAAAGGCCTTCTATGACAGCTAAGGTAATCCTGTAGGTCATAGGTTTTCAAGAAAAGTTCTGAGCAAAGACCCAGCATGGCAAGATTTACATTTCACAGAGAGTTTGTGAAGTTGTGTAGAGAACAGATTGGGAGAATGGGAGAATGGAAGCCAGGGCATGGATGGGAAACCATCAGAATGTCTGTAATACACTTCATATCCTGACTGAGTACAAATATATAGGTGGCCACGTGTCCTGGAAGGCCAGAGACTATCCCAGATTACATCTTTGGTCCCAGAGTAACTATGTTAGCAACCCCTTTCACACTCAAGTGTCTCAGTCTGGAGAATAAACACCATCTACAAACACACACCAACGAAGCTTTTGCAATTCCTACTTTTCCTATGTGAAATGCACTGATATACATTTTTTTCTATTCTATTTCATGTTTTTTTAAATGTTAGTTGCAACCTATTAATTTCATGACACACTAATGTGTTCACAACCCATTTTGAAAAACTCCCTACCGGGTCTTGGGAAAAGGGGAAGGAGACAGAGAATTAAGTTTGGGATACATACGGTTTAAGGCCATCGTTTCCAACCTTGGCAGTGCGTCAAAATCACTTGAAGCACTTACTAAACATGCAGATCTCCATAACTGCATATGGTTGTGTGTATGCGTCTAAATAGAAATAGCTGTAACACATCCTACCATAACGCACAAAAGGGTATGTATACTTACAGAGTTGAAAACCACTACTTTCATGAGTTATGTGACAACCTGGGAAGGTGCCCAGAAGGTGGGGACAGGAAGCATTGCGTGTGGCACCTTGCAGGTGCTCAGCGGGTCACTGTGAAACCAACCAGGCCCTCGTTAACCAGAAGTCGAAGCCGCAGGATCAGATGCGGGCGGCCAGCGTAAGCGACCCGAGGTAAGACACCGGTGCCCCCACCTCGGCTACACCGTGACGCTCGGCAAGCGACGACGACGGCCCCACAGTGCCCCGCGGCGCGCACGCGCAGGCGGCGGTTCCGGCGTGCAGCGCGGCGGCAACCGAGACAGCACCCGGCCGCCTCAGGCAGCCCTGGCCGGGCTGTCCCAGACCCCGGGGGTAGGATGGCGCTGAAGCGGATCCAGAAGGTAAGCACTCTCGCACCTTCCAACTCTTTGGGCGTCAGAAGCGTCGAGGCTCGGGCGGGGCGCCGATGCCGTGAAGTGAACGGCGGCGACCAAAGTGCCGCGGAGACTGCTTGGAAGGAAGGCGGTACTGCCGTCGTCGCAGCCTGGGAAAGGAACGGCGTGAGCGCGGGGCGGGGCCGGAGTCACGTGGGGTGCGTCACGCGGGCGGGGCCGCGGGGACTCCCTGCAGGCTCCTGGGCTCCTGGGCGGCGGGCTGTGCGGGCTTCCCAGAGGAAGGCGGTCTGTTCTTGTGGGGGTTCCAGAAGGGCTGTGCAGAGAGGTCGAGGGTGGAGCTGGGTCTTAAGGGTTGAGTAGGAATTCTGCAGGTGGAGAAAAGGGAAAAGGGCTTTCGTGGCAACAGGGAGACCACGAGGCTCGGGTTGGGGGCCGTGTGGCGGGGTGGTGGGTTCGGGACTGGTATGGCACTTAAGGACATGCTGGAATAACTGGTTTTTATCCTGCGGGTAATAGGGAGTCTTTATGGAGGCTTAATGTATTAACTAGAATTTGGGAAATGCACAACAGCAGGAGAAGAAAAAGTATTTCTAATTCCACCACCTCACTATCCGTTAATATTTTAGTATACCTACTTCCAGTCTTTTTTCCATACTTAAAAAAAAAATCTTACTGTATTTTGTATCCCACTTTTTCACATAATAGTAAACGTAAGCATTTTCTTTTGTGAATAGTATTTATAACTGTAATTTTTAACATTAGCGTTTCCCAAGTACATGATCAATAACTCACTTAGTCATTACCTGTAATGATTGAAAGAATGAAGTTGGGTGTCAGACAGTGGGACCTCAGGCTGGGCACTTAATTACTTCTAGCTTCCCTGTCCTACTTGTTTACAGAGTTGTTTTGAGAATTAAATGAGGTGATTCGTGTTTAGCACATGCTTAGCATATACCAAGCGTGGGATATGAGTTAACTGCCATTATTCCAAATTCTTCATTAAGTATGCGCTGTGATGAACATCATTGTTCAATGAGCCTTTTCCTTAATTCAAATTATTAGTTTTGTCAGAGGTAGAATTATAGAAACTCTAAGAGTATGACTCATTTTTTATAAATAGGTATCCAAAAGAGAGAGAATTTTGACAAATTATTCTCTAAAAGGGGTCATCTGTCATCCTGGGACTTTGAAGCAGGTGAATGACATGCTGAGGTATATGTTATAAAAAGATCCTTCTGACTGGAGTGGGGCAGAGGGACAGTAGAGGCTATTGTGAAAGTCCAGCAAAGACTTTGCCCAAGTTAATGACTATGGAATGGATAGCAGGCCAGAGCAGTGCTTGGACCACATGGCAGAGGTGGAATTGACAGGACTTAAGGAGAGGATGTGGTGAAATTTAGACAAGGAGGTTAACAAGATGGGTCACTGGCTGGATGGTGGTGTCATCGTCTAGGGTGGGAGTTAGAAGTTTTGAAGGCAGGGAGCAGGGTAGGGAAATAAGGAGTGTAGGTTTGAACCTACCTGTGTAGGCTGATAAGATTTATAAAAGGGAGGACTTGGAGAAACAAGTTTGGACCTTGAGAATGAGGTGGTAACTAGAGATCCAAGGTAATTGAAGGTCATGAGGTCAGGGAGGACTTTCCTTGATAGGAATCAAGGAGAGAAGGAAAACCAGGGCTGGCTTCATGGGTGTGTGACACATTCACTCTCACAGGGCCTCATGCTTAGGAGGGCCCCACCCTTGGTTTTATGCTCTGCTGTCACTGTCATGAAATTCTTATTGAACTAATTTTGCACAAGGCCCTGCAAATTATGTAACTGAACAGGAGTTCTTCAGAAAGGAGGAAGTGGGGTGGATGTTGAGCAGGTAGTCAGCAGTATGCAGGGCTGACCAGGAGCATGGCATCTACTAGCTACCCCCTTAGCTTCTAACCTACAGCCCTTGCCAACCAACTTCATCCCTTTTCTTAAAAATTTTTCAAAGGAGTTGAATGTTTTTAGATGAACTTTTCACTGTATTGATCAAATATTGCCTTTAATTAAGCCAGAATACACATTTTAAAAATCTGAACATATGTTAATGTAACATTTCTAAATATTCTTAATAAGGGCAGGGTTTTATGCGGTAGCATTTCATTTATATTTGTGTTAATTATTATTTGCTATTTGATACATATTTAATACATATATTTTGCAATGCACATACTTTAAAGAAAATTTGGAAAATGCCAAAAAAGGCAGTTTTTAAAGTCATTAATAGCCCTGTCATGTAATTGTGGTTAATGTTTTGGTGAATTTCATTTCAGTATCTTATATGCATGTGTTTCTGATTGTTGTAGTAATGTAGTTACATCAAATTTTATACTCTGCCTCCCCTCCCCTCTTACCCCTTAATGTTATATCATGGCATTTTCTCCTATTCTATAGTCTTTAGAAACTGTAATTTTCAATGATTGCATAATACTTGATTTAGTTTTTCAAAAAAATTAACTTCTGATTGTAGATGTAGTAATTGCTCTTTAGAGAGGACTTGGAAAATCAGGAAAATACAGCTAATACCATATTTCATCTACTCAAAGATGAGTATTTTTTCAGATTTTCACTTCTCTGAAATTGGGATGCTTCTTACAATCACTGTCAGGCAGCAGTTGTCACTTAGTTGTCATTATATGTGTGAACTGGGGCATGGCAGTTCATATTGAGGTAAGTGAATTGTTGCTACTACTACAGGGTGTCCCGAAAGTTGACATACATAGGGAAAATGGGAAATTATAACTAAATGTACCTTTATTTACAAAATATTCAATACAAAATTTTACAAAAGTTTTCCAAAATTTGTAGTCTCCATACAAAGGAGACTAGCCTGAGCAAGAACGAGACCCTATCTCTACCAAAAAGAAGAAAAAAAATCTAGCCGGGCATTGTGTTGCACACCTGTGGTCCCAGCTACACAGGAGGCTAAGGCAGAAGGATTGTTTAGAGCCTAGGAATTGGACATTGCAGTGAGCTGCAACGATGCCACTGCATTCTCCCAGGGTGACAAAGGGAAACTCTGACTCAACAAAAAAAAACAAGACAACTGAACACCCCTACTTACAACCCCTGACCCTTTCAAGAAAAAAAAAAAGTGAAAAAAAATTCGAAAACATTTTGTGATTTAGCACTGAAAAGAAAAGCATCTGTGAACATAGGCATAGAAACAGAACAATAGAGAGTAAATTTCATATTAGTGGAGCAAATATTTGTTGTTGGAGGAAGGACTGCAATTTCCTGTTTCCTTGTCAAGAAACCAAATGCTTCATAGACCCAAGACAGGAAGGTACCACCTACCCTCAAGTTGGTGGGGCTAGGTCACTTTTTCAGGCTGGGATGTGTGCAAAGAGATTATATCACGGGACTTTGTAGAATGACTATCAGTGGCTTGGAAGAAAACTCCAGAAACAGTAGTGGAGGATTGTAAGAATTGCTTCATCACCATTGCTTTGGAAGGCACAGAGGATGGTATTGTGTGGACATTAATGACTCTGTGTTGGGCTCTGAATGGGAAGTTTTAGGAATTCCTGAACAAATCAATTTATTTATTTCACTTGTTTTTCCTTTTTTTAAAGAGAATTAAATCATTTATTGATTACACATGATAATGGTTTATACACAAGCTTCATTCCCATCTGTAATTTTATCCGGTACCATTATTCAATTTAGATATGTTGCATAGAATATGCCAACAACCAATAATTCCATGATTTTCCTTGGATGACTCCTTTTAATGGTGAACTTCAGGTCACAACAGTAACCATCAGTTCAGCTACACCAAGGTTTCTGAAGACAATAGCTTCTCCACCGAAGCAGGTTGTAAATGAATTTCAAATAGAAGCTGGCATCACCCTGAAGGAATTCTATCTTCACACTTTAGGGTAAATTCACCAAAATGGCTTCAGAGTAGACTAACTTTACACAGTACATTAAAAAAAAAAAGACACATTTATTCAGCATCATGATTGCACTATTACAGTTAGCAATCAACAGCATGGGTGCAAAAAAACAAAAAAGATCTACATTAAAACCCTTTGTTGTAATGCTTTACACTTTCCACAGAACAGAAACTAAAATAACCTGTTACACGATTAGTCACAAATACAGTCCTCAAGTTTTTTGCCCATACACATGAGTATTGTCTAAAACGTGTCTTCTTTGTAGCAGCTAGGCCTTGCCACCCCTGTGCTTGGCTGAGTTCACAAATCTGTTGTAACCTGTAGCTTCCATGTCACTTCTCTGGCTCTCCTCTTCTGCTAAGCTTTGTTTCCTGGGAGTAATTAAAACCTTCTGCCACTGCCGTAGCTACTGCTGCTACTGGAAGCACCATAGCCACCTTGGTTTCGTGGTTTGGCAAAGTACTGGCCTCCACCACCATAGGGGCCAGAGCTTCTGCCTCCAAAATTTCCTCCCTTCATGGGTCCAAATTGGAAGACTGATTGTTGTAATTGCCAAAATCATTGTAGCTTCCACCACCTCCAAAACTGCTTCCATCATTACCAAATCCATTGTACCCATCCCCACAGCCACCATATCCACCACCACCACGGCTGCCACCAAAGCCGCCTCGACCACTGACTGAAGTTTCCTCCATGGCCAAAGTTGTCATTCCCACCAAAGTCACCTCCATGACTGCCACCAAAGTTTCCAGAACCACTTCGACCTCTTTGGCTGGATGAAGCACTAGCCACCTCTTCCTTCAACAGGGCTTTCCTTACTTGACACTTGTGGCCATTCACAGTATGGTATTTTTGAATGACAGTCTTATCCACAGAATCATGGTCATCAAAGGTTACAAAAACAAAGCCCCTCCTCTTGCCACTGCCTCTGTCAGTCATGATTTCAATCACTTCAATTTTCCCATACTGTTCAAAATAGTCTCTTAGGTGATGTTCTTCAGTAGCTTCTTTAATGCCACCAACAAAGATCTTTTTCACAGTTAAGCGGGCGCCTGGTCTTTGAGAATCTTCTCTGGAGACAGCTCTCTTTGGTTCCACAACTCTTCCATCCACCTTGTGCGGCCGTGCATTCATTGCTGCATCTGCCTCCTCCACAGTGGCATATGTGACAAACCCCAAGCCGCTGGAGCACTTGGTGTTTGGGTCTCTTACTACCACACAGTCCATGAGCATTCCCCATTGCTCAAAATGGCTCCTCAATCTCTCATCGCTGGTTTCAAAGCTCAGCCCTCCGATGAAGAGCTTCCGCAGCTGTTCAGATTCTTTAGGAGACTCTGACTTAGACATGACAGCAGTGGGAAGAGAGACTTTAAGGATGCTTCCTCTGCAGCGTCCCCAGGCAGAAAGGCTGTTTTTCCTTTTTTTGTATGCATGAGTGATACTTGATTTAAAAAAAGAAAAAAACCCACAAATCTTTAAGCAAGCCTAGAAGAGTTCTTTCAATAAGAATAATTTTTAAGTAAAATTAAAGTTTAGGTGTAAAGAAAGCATTGGTGTTAGTTTAATTGCCAGTATGTTTTCTTTCTTGTACATAAAGTTAACTTGTATCTTACAAAGGATGGTGTCTTGGATTTGATAAAACAGAATAAAAGAACTGTGTACCATTGTTTGCTTAACTCTTTTTCTCTAGTAGTGCTTGATACTTGAACCTCCTTTCCTTTTTTCAGGACTCTTTTATCATTGTTGTTTGTAACAATAATTATACAACCTTAACCTTCATAGTCCTTTACAATTAATAAAATATTTATATATTTATTGATTAGATAATAAATTCCCATGGTTCAAAATTCAAAATGTACAAAGGATATACAGAAAAAAGTCTCCCCACCCAAACCTGTCCTCAGCCTTATCTGATTCCCCTCTTTGGGACCAACCAGTGCTATTAGCTTGTTAAGTATTCTTCCAGAAATGTACAAATATATATATTCATTCTACTCATTTCTCCTCCCCCTTTTAATAATACTAACGGTAGCGTCCTGTATACACTGTTGTCCTTGATATTTACTTGGTGCTCTTGCATACATTATATACATTTAAAAATTTATATTAAGAAAATTTATAACCACACAATAGTGCTGGCAAGTTGGCAGGAAGTATAATTACAACTTAACAGGTAATTACACTGACGCCCAAAGAGGTAAAAGTGATTTTCCCAGAGATGGAGCTGGAGCTCAGACCTGAGTCTTCTAGTCCTATTAGGTGAGCACAGGAATGCAGTGTTTTGAGTGGATGAGTTTCTTGTTTGTTTGTTTGTTTGAGACAGAGTCCTTCTCTGTCACCCTGAGTACAGTTGCAATGGCATAATCATAGCTCACAGCAACCTCAAACTCCTGGGCTCAAGCGATCCTCTTGCCTCAGCCTCCCAGGCAGCTGGGACTACAGGCTCGTGCCACAATGTTCGGCTAATTTTTGTATTTTCAGTAGACACAGGATCTTGCTCTTTCTCAGGCTGGTCTCAAAGTACTGAGCTCAAGCAATCCTTTTGCCTCAGCCTCCTGGAGAGCTAGGATTACAGGCGTGAGCCACCTTGCCCACCCTGAGTGGACTAATTTCTTTCAACTCACATTATTCTTCCTGGAAGTGCCAGATAGCATTTGAAATTCCTGGGTGCTGGTTGGTATCTATCCAGAGGGACCTACTTGTGACCTTTCAGGAATCATTAAGGTATCATAAGTAATTGTTCATCACAGCCTTAAAAGGAGGGATATGGATTCTGAATTCTGGGTACAGTGGGTGCAAAACCATGGAGGTGTGGGAAAACCTTGTGAGCTGGAGGGAAATTGGCCTGTACTGCCAGCTTTTCCAAATCCCCTGCAGAGTGATAGGGTCGCAGAGCGGAGAGGTAAGCAGAAAGGAACTGTTCTACAGAGGTTTCTATAGCTCTATCACATTTCTGAGCGTGTCCTCTGGTCCCCTTGCACAACCTCAATTGTTCCCCAAGTTCACTTCTACTGTGACTATTCATAATGCTTCTTCCTGAGTGCTTACCAAATGTAACCGATTTTACTTGTGAGGAAATGGGTTCAGACATACTAGATGCTAATTGAGAACTGGCCAGTGGTGTACTGGTAGATATTTAAAAATCAACCCTGGGGGAGAAAACATGGCCCTGATTTGACTTGTAGCTTCTGTGGTATTAATACTCCCATCTTGGCTGATTAAATTTGGGGAGAAGGAAGATAAGTACAGGATGGCAAGAGAGGTGGGGGTTACGAGAATGATCAGCATGCCCAGAGACATGCTGAGATCAGGAGGGTCTGTGGGTGGGACAGCAGTAGGTGTAGTAGGTGTAGTTCAGATAAGAAGGAATGTCATAAGCCAGGTATAAACTTTGTACACGTACCTGGACCCTGGGGTTTGCCATCTTCTGAGGAGTTTCCCTGCCACATGATGTGCCATTGTTTGTGTCTCCTTCCCGTTAGAACCTCTGTGGAGACCCCAGATGTTTACTGAGATCTGAAACCTGGGGAGGAGAAGGAATACTGTATAGGAAACATTCACATACATGAAAACTAAAGTTCGAGAGTCACTGCCCAAAATCTTGGGCCTTGAGGCTCATGCTGGGCCAGGATCACTTTTAAGGATTATGGCCAGAGTTGGTGTCCCTTAAAGGGAATCTAGTTATGGTTTAATTCCTGCAATGTTGGACTTTGGCTCATGTGCCCTTAGTCTTCCTGTTCAAAGCCCTAGGACTTGCCAAACACCCAGTGGTGGGTAGTGGGTTTGGGATTGGGATGGTGGTAGGGGAGGTAGAGAGATTGAAATACCAGGGCTCTTTCCTTAATTAAGCAACTAATTGTGCTAATTGCTCCCATGCATTAATGTATTAGTCCATAGCTAAAACCTGGCACCTGCCCTTCTCCCAGAGCACTCTCCTGGGGCTCTTTTTCTCCCATATCCTAAGAACCTGGGAGGGAGCGTCCTCCACCTGAGCTGGTGGGAGGCTAGGCTTGGGGGTAGGGTAGATAGATCTGCATGTGACTGACTCTTTACCTGCCCTCTTCCAGCTCTTTGAATAGGTAACTTCATCTCTTTATATTTATAAAATGGAAATGGTAATACCTACTTCTCTGGTATCTTCACAGCAGGGAGTAGGCCCCCATGACCTGCCTTGTCTCCAACCCCCTCTGAGGCCTAGGAGCCCCCTCCCACTAGGAGAATTCATTCTGGGTCTCAGGATTGGTGTACACAGGCAGCACCCCAGGCCTATACCAGCTCTGACCCACTGTCTTGTGTTCTAGGAATTAAGCGACTTGCAGAGGGATCCTCCTGCCCAGTGTTCTGCGGGACCTGTGGGTAATGATTGTAAGTATTTTTCGGGTCTTCAGATTGCGGGAGTGTTGCCATTAAGACCCCCAAATTTATCAGCCAAGCAGTATTTAAGAAACCCAGTTGTTTCCCCTTCATTTGCTTTTGAATTGCTTTCATTGGAGGCCTAGGCCAGAGTTCACAGCAGCTTGGCTGGCCAGGTTATACTCAGAGTAGAACCTGGGGCATCAGAAAGCCAGCTTGGCCTGAGGAGTCACATCAGCTTCTGGAAAGTGCCTCTGACCAAGTCAGACTTGGACAGTTATGTAAACATTGTTGCAGAGCTAGTCTAGAGTACCTTGTGCCGACTGCTGCAGAGCGGGAGGGCCGATGAGGGTCAGGGCAATGGATTCTTGCCTCTGCCAAAGGAAGGGAGCAGTATCTTGTTGGTCCATGAATTAAAATAAATGTGTTTGCAGACAGGATTTGTCTTAGGAGTTTTGCAGAGCTTTGCCCCGAAGGAATATGTGAACGTGTTGGTTTGCATTTCAAATGCTGTTACATTGGGAAGGGCATCTCTGAAAGACAGTAGCGGCTGTATCCCACAAGGTGCCGCGTTTCTCAGACCTAAAGGTTTGGATTTGCTTTGTAAAGCAAAGCGAATCTGTTAAAAACTACAGGATGACAGCTGACAATGGAGTGCCCCCCCACAACAGACAGCTGCCCGAATGGCTAAAAGCAAAGCTCTTGTTTTAACTCTCTAGACTACCTGTCTCCATTCGCAATAACCTGATAAATATGGAGCCAACATATCTCTGTTTAACCCCTCTGTTAAGTGATAAACTTACCTTAGAACTTAGAAGTTAACCTTTGAAAGATTTTAGAACCATTTGCTCATGTTGATAGAATTAGTTAAAGGATCTGTAGAAGCCTTTTGAAAATATGTTAACTTGAGAGGAACTACCTGCTGTTATGTAAATCTGTTACCCCTGGCAGTTAATCACTATTCCCTATAAGTTACCATGTAAGACCTCATTCGGGACTTTTTGAGACCCACGGAGAAGGTCTAGGCCCCCTGAGATCCCGCTTTGCCTATAATCTTCATAAACTTATAAAACTATACCTTTGTCCCTGTGTATTTAGTTCTTTTATTTTCCATTTTTCTCTATTATTTTCTTATCCCTTGCAACTCTACCAAAGGGACCCGGTTTTTTGCGGGGAGCTTAGCTACCTCCCTGCAGTATCTCTTCTTTTTTTTTTCTTTTTTTTTTTTGAGACAGAGTCTTACTCTGTTGCCCGGGCTAGAGTATCCTGGCATCAGCTTAGCTCACAGCAACCTCAAACACCTGGGCTCAAGCAATCCTCCTGCCTCAGCCTCCTGGGTAGCTGGGACTACAGGCATGTGCCACCATGGCTGGCTAATTTTTTATATATATATTTTTAGTTGTCCAGCTAATTTCTTTCTATTTTTTTAGTAGAGATGGGGGTCTCACTCTTGCTCAGGCTGGTCTCGAACTCCTGAGCTCAAACGATCTGCCCACCTCAGCCTCCCAGAGTGCTAGGATTATAGGTGTGAGCCACCACGCCCGGCCAGTATCTATTCTTTTCTCTCATCTCTGCTTTTCCCTGGGGGAGACTGAAGAAACACCTCTGGTGGCTGCTCAAGAGAGGGTTAGAGGGAGAAGTAGCACTGGTGCCAGCCCTCTGCCACCTCTCACAGCTGTTGGCCAGAGGCTGAGCTGCCCGGCATGAGGGTTTCCAAGTCTGTACTCTGGGCTCCTTGGGCTCTGGGATACCCATCCTTCACTGTGAGGCTGCAGTAGTTGCAACTGTAGGAAAAGTAGGCGGGAAGGGTGATACCTCAGAGGGGAGATATCATAGGAGATACCTATGATACCAAGGGTGGTGTCATAGGTACATGAACCAAAGAAAACAGGAAGTCAGAACGTGTATGCCAGTGTTCACACACCCTTATGCCCAGTTGTCAGAAGGTGGTAACAACCCATGTGCCCATCAGCAGATGGTAGATAAACAATGTGGTTCTGATACACACTGCAACGTGGATGACCTTGGAAGTGAAATAAGCCAGAAAGAAAAGGACAATTATTATAGGATTCCACTTACATGAAATATCTAGACTAGGCAAATTTATAGAGACAGAAAGTAGATGAGAGGGTACCAGAGGCTGAGGGGAGGGTGAAATATTGTTTCATGGGTACAGAATTTCATTTTGGAGGTGATGGAAGAGTTTTAGACATGGTTAGTAGTGATAGTTGCACAACATTGTGAATGCATTTAATGCCACAGAATTGTATACTTTAAGGTAGTTTAAACTGCATATTTTATGTTATATGTATATGTTTTACTACAATTAAAAACAGAAAGAAATTTCAGAAAGCTGGAGAAAAGGAGGGTATGATGTCGCATGTGTGTCTGCATGTCCTAGGAGGGGTTGGGGCTCAGAGGCACCAGGGGTGGGCAGACAGAGCCACTGGGAATGGAGGGCTCGAAGGTGTTTGTGGGAGATTAACTCTCGACTTTGGAGCAGAGCAGAGATGAGTCCAGCTGGTTGTGCAGAGCGTAATGAACACGGGCCACTGTGCTCCACTGATTCCTGGCACCTGCTTGTCAACCTGCTCCCCCATTAATCACTGTTTTGCCCGTGTTGTCCTCACAAGCACCCCAGGTCTCCATAGCATATTTCCCCTCTTAACTGTCACTAAGACAATATCAAGTTAAATGAAGGTCGATGTCAGATTGAACTGCTCTAGTTCAGCCTTAGCCGTCTAGAGACATCTCCTCAGTGTGTGGCTCAGCTCGCACCCACTCCCTCTTTCCCACGCCGCATCCTTAGGCTAGAGGCAGCTGGCACTGTTGGAGAGGCCAGCATCAAGGCCACCATAATCCGTACCTCAGTGGACATGCTTCAGGCAGCCGTGGAAGCTAGCTAACCTTTTGGGGCCACTTCCTGCCTGCCCCACAGGCAAACAGCTCCTTTCCAGCATCTCTCCTCTATTTCCTTTCTCATCCTCTCTCTTTTGGGGCCTTCTCTTCTGACTCTGCCCTCAAGCTCTGCTCAGTGCCCCAGTAGCTCTCAGGGGTTAAAGTAAACAAGACCAGAGGATCCTAACACAATACATTATCAAAAACACCTTTGGCCAGGTGCAGTGGCTCACACCTATAATCCCAACACTTTGGGAGGCTGAGGTGGGAGGATTACTTGAGGCCAGGTGTTTGAGAACAGCCTGGGCAACATAGTGAGACGCTGTCTCTAAAAAAAAAACAAAAAACCCGCCACTTTTATTTCATAAGGAATTCTGTTCTACATTATTATTAGGCAAGAGTGTATCTACTTTGCCAACTAATGATTAATATGAGTCGGAATAAAAACAATCAAAAGCAAAAGAAATGATATTTTCATTAGCCCAGGCAGCCTTATTGCAGGTAAAGGTGTTCTCTTCAAAAGCATTTCTTTGAAATATTGAAAAAGGCTCCTGGGCGGTCTTGACTGACTCTGGGCACCTCTAGGGGTTTGGGAAGCTTCTGTTTTAGTCCTTGAGCTTGTGCTCCCACCCCATACCTTTGTGCTTTCCTGGTCGTGCTGTTAGGACTAGAGCCTGTGGGGTATTTGAACAGGTGACAGGAAAATCAGGACAGGACTGGATCTGAAACCTTGGACTAATTCCATACCTGTTTGGAATCCATACAAGACAGAATTCTCTTGAGAATAACAGGCCCCTCAGATGGTCGCAGCAACCCATTCCTGAGGGTGAGTAGGCATTTTCCTCAAAGGCTGTGGAGTCTGTTGCCCTGGGACCATTCATATGGCTGGGGAGACTTGAAGGTGAGTGAGCGGTCAACTCTAGGCTAGCTTTGCTGAGTGCACGGGAGCTGTCTGGGGGAGTAGAGCAGGAAAAGTAACCTGAGATGTGTTACTTTGGGGTATGAGGTGTGATGTGCAGCAAGAGGAGGCTCTAAACCACCGGCGAGGGAGTCCAGCTTGGCCTCCAAAGGTGAGGACCTGGAAGGGAAAAATGAGAGGTGCTCGTGGTGGCCTTGTCATTGAGTCTCCAGAGCACAGGGTACTGCTCAGGCACTGGGCAGAGGACACAGATGAAAGTAGCGCTAATGAGACTCCAGGGCCATGGTAAGTTGGCTTCTGAGAGAGACTTTTTGGAGAGGGCATTAGACTTAATCAAGGAAAGAACCAAGGGATAGAAAGGATTTGTAAAGAGCAGTGGGGAAAATGGCTGAAGCCTAGTTAAGGCTTAATTCTGTACAAAGAGAGGACTGAATTATAGTTACTGGCACCTATTTAGTAAAGAATTTAATCTTGCCCCCAAAAAGATCTGGACTTCATCCTCAGTCCCTGGGAAGTGATCTCTAAGATGTCATACCTGATAGGAGTGTCTTTGTTTGCCCGAAGGCTTTGACCCACACACCAGCAATGTGATTTAGGGTGAGGACTGCCTGTGCCAAATAGACCAACCATGTGGTTTAAGGTGAGGGCTTGGGTCTGCCTGGAGGGGCTGGAGAATGGAGACTGAGGTCAGCCCTGTAGGCACTCAGTCAATCAGTCATACTCTCAGGGTGGAGCCCCAGTAAAAACTCTGAACACTGGGGCTCAAGTGAGCATCCCTGGTTGACAGTACTCTGCATGTGTTATCAACACATTGATGCCCGGAGAGTAACATATCCTGACTTCATGGGGAAAGGATAACAGAAGCTCTGCATTCGGACTCCTCCTGATGTTAATCTGTGTTGTTTCCCTGTAATAAACCATAACCATGAGTACAACAGCTTTCAGTAAGCTCCAGGAATCCTAGCAAGTTACTGAATCTGAGTGTGGTTTTGGGAACCCCCGGCTTGAAGTTGGTGTCAGAAGTAAAGGTGTCTTGTGTGGCAGCACCCACTAAACTTAATAGCGCCTTTTCAGTAGAATAGACATGTTTACTAGGGGGTCTCTTATGTGCCCATCTCTCTTTTGTCTTGTAGTGTTCCACTGGCAGGCCACCATCATGGGCCCGGTAGGTAGTAGCTGCCGAGCACACCGCTCCAGTTTTGCTTCTTGCGCTTCGTGCTTAGCATGCTCACTGATCCCTTTCTGTGTCTCATCCTTCCAGAATGACAGTCCTTACCAAGGAGGGGTTTTCTTCCTGACCATCCATTTTCCTACGGATTACCCTTTTAAGCCCCCAAAGGTGAGGCGCCCCCATGACTCCCCTTATGTTTGGATGAAGGACAGCATGTGACAAGGGGCCTTTCAAATCTCTAGTGAAGAGAGCTGTGCATGGGGCTTCTCCGAGGGCCTGCTGCTCCACCCTGTGGTGACAGCCTCCCAGGATTTTGGGAATTAATCCCTGCTGTGAGCAAGGGTTAGTGTGGTGAGCTGGCCTCCCTCCTGAGGCCGCAGTTCCAATGGTGCTTCTTGTGCAGTCTAGTCACATCTCCAGGCCCTGGCTCCTTCCTTCGCAGTTCCTTACTTACACTCTAGGACTGGGGTTATCACCTGGGGTGATTTTGTCCCTGCACCAGGAACACTTAGGCAATAACCTGGGATATTTTGGGTTATCAAAACTGGGGGGCTGGGGGTTGCTACTGGTATCTAGTGAACAAAGGCCAGAGATGCTGTTGAACACCCTACAGTGCACAGGACAGCCTTCCTTCATGTGACAGAGAATGATCCGCCCCAAGTGTCAATGGTGCTGAGGTGGACACACCCTCGTCTCAGACCCTGGGAAATCATTTATCTTATCACACCTTCAGTTTCCTTCATTAAGTTAAAAGAATAGCAACCTTCCTTTCTCCTTCACACAGCCATCATCCCACTGGTGGTACCTCAGAGAACAGTGCCACCAAAGGGAGGGAGAAGCCTAGGGGAGCTGCCTTGACCACCCTGCCTAGGCGCAGCTGGTGCACTGCTGGGATGTCCTGTCTGCAAGTCGTCCTGCTGCATGGACCATCCTGCCCATGTCTTACCTGGGCTCCACATGCCCAGGCAGAGCCGGCCCTCCTGAGGCCCACAGTCCTGTGCAGGAGACAGAGGACACTTAGTTTGTGAGCAGTCAGTGCTGAACAGGAGCCCATCAGTGGTTGGCAGTAGGAGCCAGGGTGGCTGGGGAGATCACCCTGGGGAGGGGGCACTGCAGAGTCTCAGCCTGGGAGGGGTGGGGTCCACAGGGAACACCGGGGAAGGGAGCCTGTGTTGGGGTGGGGAGGAGGCCAGAGGGGTACGGCCCAAGGAGTGGGGTCTGCATGGCCATTGTGTGGGCACCTGAGGGGCTGACAGATGAGTGATTTGATGGGCTCTACATACCAACAGGATCACTCTGCTGCCTTGTGGAGAAGAGGCTCTGGGCAGGGACCCCAGCCAGGCGAGGCTCTGTGGTGACACATGGCTGGTGGCACAGAGGCGGGGAGAAGAGGCGGATTCTGGGGTGTTAGGCAGTGGAGCCAACAGGATGGGCTGCAGTCAGGTGTGGTCAGACAACAGTGTGTATGTGATTCACATTCCTTTTAACATCTTTTTATTCCCAATTGCAAAATGGGTAAACATTCATTATTATCAAATTAGAGAACTCGATATGCAGATGGAAGTCAGTCTGCTGCAGACCCAGAGAAGACCATAGCTAACATCCTGGTATATATTCCTCCAGATTTCTTTCTGCATGCCCCAATATATTTTTTTCCCTTTTTCATTTTTTCTTGAGACAGGGTCTTGCTCTGTCACCCAGGCTGGATTGCAGTGGAATGATCATAGTTCACTGCAGCCTTGAACTCCTAGGCTCAAGCAGCCTTGAACTCCTGCCTCAGCCTCCTGAGTTGCTGGGACTACAGGTGTGTGCCACCACACCCAGCTAATTTTTTTTATTTTTATTTTTGTAGAGATGGGTTCTCACTATGTTGCCATGGCTGGTCTTGAACTCCTGGCCTCAAATGATCCTCTCACTTCAGCCTCCCAGAGTGTCGGGATGACAGGTGTCAGCCACCGCATTCGGCCCTATTTTTGTTCTCATTTTAAAATAAAAATATCAATTCTCTTTTGTGAATGAGGAAACTGGGGCTTAGAGAGGGCATATCATTTCTTGAGGATGACATGCCCATAGTGGAGGGTGGGACTCAAACCCAGACGTGGTAGCCTTGTTAAAAAAAAAACTTTATTTTGAACGAATTTTAGACTTAGAAAAAAGTTGCAAAAATAGTATAAAGAGTTTTTATATAGCTCATCCAGCTTTCCCTGATGTCACCATGTTACGATACTGTGTCTACTATAATAAAAACCAGGAAATTAATATTGGTCATGATACTACAAACTAAACTCAAATTCCACTAAGTCCTCCTTATGTTCCAGGACCTAGCATTCATTTATTGTTGTCTTCATCATTATAGTGTGTAATAGTGCCTCAGTTTCCCCTGGTCTTTCATGACCTTGATGCTTTTGAGGAGTATTGAACAATTATGCTGTCAAATGTCTCTCCTGTTTGTGTGATGTTTTCTCAGGATTGGACTGAGGTTGTGCATTTTGACAAGACTTACTCAGAAGTCCGGAGTCTGTGTCAGGGCACCACAGCTTAGGGGTTGTGATGTCACTGTGTCTTACCAGCCTGACTTGTCCTGATGGCTCAGTCTCAATCAGACTCTTAGCCACTGTTTTGCATGTTGTTTATCTGAACCAGCGTCGAGAAGCCCTTTCTGGGATCACCAGCCACAGCTCTGCCCAGGCATTGCTACCAGAGGGTACCTGGTACCTGGGTATTTTCAATCTTGGTTCATTGTGTTCAGGATTCTGGAGACCTTTCCAGCTTTTGGCAAGAGAGAGTGGCGTGTGCTGAACAGGGTGATGACAGATGCTAAAATAGCTCCGCAGGGTTGTAGTACAACTGCTGTTCAGTGGGATTTGGTTGAAAAAGCATGAGCATGCTTCATGGTTCTCTGATCCTCCACCCTGCTCCTGCCCCTTCCTTGTGGAGAGACTGTGGAGTGTCTCATGACCCGTGGTGATTTTCCAGCTTATCTCTTTCATTAGCATGCAAGCCGCTGAGGAACTTCCTTACAGTGAACACATACCAATGTAGTCCTGTATATCTCTTGGGCATTTTCAGGATCCTAATTGCCCAAGGACAAAGCGAAGAAACAGGGGTTATTATTAAAAGACTAAGACGTAAACTCTGTGAGTCAGTTGGGATTATTTTAACAACGAAGAGATGTGAACTCAAAAGTGAGAATAATACTCTACAGGAGAAGAAAGTACTTCTGTCTTTTTAAAATCTCCTTCCACAGGGGAACAGGATCAACTGGATTTATGTTTTGGCAAGAATTTTCTGACAATAAGAGGAATCTGGCAAGATTGCATGATCTTCTTTATAGGAGATATTGAGGCAGATACTTACTTCTGAGACCCTTTTGAAGTTTGACCCTTCCTGAGAAAAATCATACAGTAATAGATGTTCAAGCTTCCATACACACAGCCCTCTTCTCATATTCTAAAGTAAGTTCTTAAAAAAAAAAACATTTTATTATAAAGTATACCAGACATGCAAAAAATTGTAAATAATAATATAAAGGATACCTGTGCATCCACCATCTAGCCTAAGGATGGGTTCTCAGAGCAAGGGGAGGGGGCAAAGTCATTACTGTTGCCTTGCCCCAGCCCTGGCCCGGTGTGGGGGTGGGGGTGGGGGTGGGGGGTGTAGCTGAGCCTGATTCTCATCATGTTCCTGTAACAGTAAAAGCTGCACCTGACTTGGAGCACATTGCACATCACAGGAGCTGACTCCATGAGGCCCACAACAGCCCTGGGAGAGGTACCATGGCCTTGTCTATAGTGAGGGCTGAGGCCCAGGGAGGTCATTTGAAGAAGTAATGTGTGGCTGTGGTTTAAAAAAAGAGAAAAAAAAGGTCAAAGGGTAGGACACATACAATGAAAATAGGACCTTCTTACCTTCTGTATACTTTGTGTCTCCAGCCCTTGCCTCCTTTCACCCAGAGACACTGAGTCCTACTTGGTTTTCTTTCTTTCCAGGCATCATGTACACTTATACAAGCACCTGTGTGTGCTCCCTGATTTCTCCCATGAATGAAACAGATTTTTCCATGGAGCTGCATCTTGTTTTTCCCATTAGCAGTACATCTTGGAAATTGTTTCATATGAGCACATTCATTCTCTTTTTCCCCCCCACCTCCTCCCATTCATTCTCTTTAAACTCACCTCATTCTTTTTAAATAGTTGTATAATATTCTTTTGCATATATGTAACATTTATTTCACCAGTAATCAACTGGAAGCCATTTAGGTGGTTTCATATCTTTTGCTACATTCAGTATCCTTGCATATTTGAAATCTGCAAGGGTATTTGATGGCTAAATTCTGAGAAGAGGAGTCTTATAAAGGATGAAATAGAAAGGGGAGAGGATCTGTGGCCTGGCAGAGGGCCCATGGCCTGGGTTTTTCTGCTAATGAGATATCTTATGTCAACAAAATATCTATGCCTTGTGTCCAGCCAAGACCAATGATGACTGAATATCAAGTAGTGTCCAAGTCAGCTAGACCAAAATAAGCAGTTGAACAAGGGATGAGCAGTGAATTCTGTAGAGCTGTTTCCCTGTAGTGACTATGTTTCGTCATTGTATCAGTAATCAGAGTCATTGTTTTTTGCATAGAACTTTGGGCCCCGAGTCCTTTCCACCACTCTTTTTAATCCTCAGAATGCACTACTTTGGGAGGGATGGTATTAATCCCCTTATGTTCTCATTTCTGAAGGATAGCATTAAAAAAAAATTGCCCTATGTTCAGAATGAGACTCCAGCAGGGAATGGATTAGAGTAGTGGTCACCAACCTTTTTGGCACCAGGGGCTGATTTCATGGAAGACAGTTTTTCCACAGACTGAGGCAGAGGGGGATGGTTTCGGAATGATTCAAGCACATTACATTTATTGTGCATTTATTTCTATTATTATTACATTGTAATATATAATGAAATAATTATACAACTTGCCATAATGCAGAATCAGTGGGAGCCCTGAGCTTGTTTTCCTACAACTAGACAGTCCCATCTGGGGGTGATGGGAGACAGTGACTGATCTGACAGGAGGTGGAGCTCAGGCGGTGATGTGAGCAATGGGCAGCAGCTGTAAATACAGATGAAGCTTTGCTTACTCACCTGCCGCTGACCTCCTGCTGTGCAGTGTGGTTCCTAACAGGCCACAGACTAGTACCAGTCCACGGCCTGGGGGTTGGGGACTGCAGGGTTAGGGAACTTCTCCTGAGTGATCACCCACTCCTCTAACCCATTAGGGTTTGGGGTGGGGGGTCCAGCTCACCCAGGACTGTGTGAGGCTGGGTGCACAGCACACTCCAGGTATAGTCCATCAGCGGCTACTTCTGCTTTACTTAGTTCATTTTTCACATGTCCCTGTGATTTGTCTAACTTGAGATCTCTTGTCTCTGCAGGTTGCTTTCACGACCAAAATTTATCACCCCAATATCAACAGTAATGGCAGCATCTGCCTCGACATCCTGCGGTCTCAGTGGTCTCCAGCGCTGACCGTATCAAAAGGTAGAGACGCTGACAGCATGCTCCCTGTGCCCTGTCTCGCATTTTCACCTCAGCACTGACTGGGTAGAAATGGGGACTCAGAGCAGGCAGTTTTCCCAGGTCACACAGCCCAGCCCACTGCTGTGCCCACGCGGATGTCCTGCACTGCAAGGAGGTGGCGTCAGTGGAACCTAGTGCTCCACACCCTGACGGTTCTCAGCAGTCAGTTGCTGTGGGGTGCTCAAGACTCATGTGGGTGCAAGAAGGAAATGTTGATTCTACTTTTTATCTAAAAATAAGGAAGGCAAATATTACCTTACCTTCTCCCTCATTAATTCATCCAACAAGTACCAATGAGGACTGTGAGTCAGCCCTGAAGGAAGAGATACAGGTCCTGCTCCCAGGGGCCTCACAGTCAGTGGAGAAATCCTCTCTCCCCAAAATGAGGGATGTCGAACACACATCTCTGGATGAGGTTGAAGAAATCAGTCTAAACAGGGTTTTAGAAATGCAGATATTCCTTCTGAGCTAAGATGGGCTGAACATAGGCTGTGTGTGCATGGGAAGCCTGAATGGAGACGTGGGAATGCAGTGTCCTGTCAGGTGGAATGTGAGTAGCATGGTGAAAAATCAACCTGAAAGAAAGAGTCCCAAGCCTAAGAAACAAGCCGGGAGTAGAGTATGAGAGAATGCAGGCAGCAGAGCCCTGGGCAGCTGGAAGAGGTCACAGGGCACCAGGGAAGCTGGCAGGGGCAGGCTTTAGGAGGCTAGAGAGGCCCTGCAGAAGTGGGCATGGTCAATCCAGAGGCACACAGTCCCCTGCCCCTGCACTGTGGTACAAATCTCTGCAGTGGCAGAGCATGCTCACCAGGCTCAAACATCAGGGAAACAGCCCAACTTCCTGCTGAGATAGCTCCTCTCTGAGTTGAACCTTAAGTATGTAACCTTATCCCACTGCCCGAGGCCAGGGAAAAGTACAAGGAGGAAGGCAGCCATCACAGTCTACCAGCTTTTGGGGTCTGCTTGATGCCAGGCCAGCAGAGCCAGGGCCAGTGTGGCCTTAGGTCTGGGGTCAGGAAGGGGAGAGGAAAGTGGAGTGGCAGAGAGTGGACACCCAAGTCTTGGGGAGGGAGGAAGGGCAGGTGGGCCTGAGTGACCTAGAGGGGAGTCTGTAGCCCTTTTGACAGCCTCTGGGCTCAGAACAGTAGGGGGTTGAGGATCTTGAGAAAGACAACCTGCCCCTCCCATTTGTAGCTTTACTGTGGGGAACTGTGGTCAGGACTTGGATGAACTGACCAGAGCCAGTTTGTCTGGAGTCGTATGGTGAGTCAAGATCAAAGCCAGGAATGATCTTCCATGCTTCTATCTGGGTACCACGGTTCCTTCTGCTCCTCATCACAGCCCTGGTGGAGTGATTGATTCCCTTTCTCCAGAGCTTCTGAGAGCCACACTGAGCACACATCCCAGAGACGGTGGTGGCATGCAGGAGCAGGAATCCATTTGCTTTGCAGTCACACAGACCTGGTTCACAATCTGGTTTTTACCCATTTACTGAGTGTTCCAAGTCTGTGACTTCAGACAGGATACCTGATTATTCCGAACTCCTGTTTCCTTATCAGTAAATAGGTCTCCTGGGATCAAACACCAAAGGTGTATGGTATGGGATGCAGACAGGGGTGGCGTGGGCAGTTGGAGGCTGACAGAGCACTTCAGGGAGAAGGGGAATGAGAGCCGTACTCACTGAGGAGGGAAGTGTCCTAGTGCAGTGTGCCTGGGGCTGCAGCGTTCCTGGGGCCGCACTGTGAAGTTCACAGTGAGACTGCCCTTTAGCCAATACATGGGGCAGAGCTGGTGGAGTGTCAAGCAGACAATTTAGATTGGGACATTGAAGGGAAGACAACAGCTTGGCCAATAGAGAGTGTGAGTTCAGGGAGGCTCGCTGTACCCAGCGGCAATGCACAACCTCATGGCTGCAGCTAACTGACCTTTTCTTCTCTTCCCAGTTCTCTTGTCCATCTGCTCCCTACTCTGTGACCCCAACCCTGATGACCCTCTGGTACCAGAGATAGCCCATATCTACAAGGCCGACAAAGAGAAGTACGCGTCCTCTTTGGGGTTACTTTGTGCCATGGCTGCCCCAGGCAGCTCCAGGTGGTACCTTTGCTCTGAGCTGGTGCTTCTTTGCTACACAAGTTCCCATAGACATCTTCCTGCTCATGCTGAGCCCATGTGTGCAGTGCTTGTGTCCTGGCCTTGGAATC
>RJWJ010019977.1:0-29615 GCA_004363605.1 Indri indri | reverse complement strand
AAAAAAAAAAAAAAAAAAGAAAGAAAAAATCTTAAATTCCCAGTTGAGACGATTATAATTCTTGCCTCCCCAAATCTTCCTGAAAATATTGCACATGAATTAGAAATATTACAGTTGTCATACCAGAAAATGTAAAGATTATCAAAGTTTTAATTGAAATGTTTTACACTATATTTAGTACTGTATCTCTTTTTGATTAAATGAGTATTTTTTTAACATCCTATTTTTTCTCTTTACAATTTTAGAAGTTTTATACTCTTTTTATGCTTTTAGTAGTTACTATAGATATTATAATATACATCCTTAATTTATCAAAGCCTAATGTTAATCAATATCTTCACCCTCCTCCCAGTCATTGCATGAAATTTAGAAATTTAGAATACTTTAACTCCATTTGCTCCCTCCAACTCAATACAACTTCTTAAAATCAGGCTTTAACATTCAGAAGTTTACATGCAATTTCTGGTCATTGCTTCCTTGCAAAGATTTCTTCAAATTTTTGGTTTTTATCACTTGGGAAGACTTTGTTCACAGACATAAATAAAAAATTAAAAACATTGCATAGACATTCAAAATTTTATGTCTATTGATGTTATATTTAAAGAACCTAACATCATTGGCAAATGTAATGGTGCATTTCTTGAGATAAATGAGATGGATTTCTAATCCAGTCTAACCTTTTCATGTCAACTAGTTCAAAATTATGCGGAAGCTCTAATTCACAAAACACTTATGATTTATTATTACAGTTATTGTGCAGCTAGCATGGATGCCAAGAAGAGGGCACCTAAGCAGCAAATAGAAGTGTCCAGATATATGTCATTATGCCCACTGATCACCCCTGCCTCCAACCCATCACCTCTGGGGGGAGTTTAGAAAAGAGAAGAGACAGAATGGTAAAAAAAAACAAAGTAAGATTCTAACACAGAAAGGTAAAACCGGATCATAGCTCCTGAAAACAAGCTAGTCAAAGGCTGGCGAAGGAAAGTGATGAGCTCCTAGAGATTATGAGAGAAACTCCTCAGGTAGAATAATGATATATTTTTAGGAAGAAATGGACAGACAGCTGGCCTACACCCCCTTCTACCTGGGAGGCCACTACCAGGACTGCCACTACAATTTCCCAATTTTTAAGAGCTGACTTCTCAAGCTTTAGATTGGAAGTGGATGGTATCCTAGAGAGACAGGCAACATTTCTTTGGCCCAAGAAATTTAAGATTGTCCTCTGAGATCAGTAAGTCTCTTCTGGTCTTTACTTACTATTTGTGTAAGCTTGGGCAAGTTAAACGGCTTTCCTTTCCCTCAGCTGTAAAATGAAGTGATGACAATAACCAACTCATAGATAAGGTGACCACATACTCTATTGTCCAAAAGAGGCATTTTTGAGAGTGAAAGGGAGCACTGCTAATAATTATGTTGTGACAGGTATAAATGGAGACCATTCTGTCAAACCAAGACATATGGTTTTATACACAGAGCTGTTGGGAATATCAAATAAGAATATACACATAAAATACTTAAACACGACTAACATATAAAAATCATTCAGTTTTTTTTCCTCCCTGGCTGCTTGGATATCAATCCCTATCATGAATGACACAGTAAGTATCCAGACTAGGAAGTTCATGACCAACCAACTATTTCAGAGGAAACAAATGGTCATCAATGTCCTTCACCCTGGGAAGGCAACAAATAGTACCAAAGACAGAAATTCAGGAAAAACTAGCCAAAATGTATAAGACCACACCAGACATTATCTTTGTATTTAGATTCAGAATTCACTTTGGCGGTGGCAAGACAGTTGGCTTTGGCATGATTTACGATTCCTTGGATTATGCAAAGAAAAATGAACCCAAGCATAGGCTTACAAGACATGGTCTGGGCTAGGCATGGTGGCTCACACCTATTAGCCTAGCACTGTAGGAGGCCGACGCAGGAGGACTGCTTGAGCTCAGGAGTTCAAGACCAGCCTGAGCAAAAGCAAGACCCCGTCTCTACTAAAAATAGGAAAATTAGCCAGGCGTCCATAGCCTGGGCCTGTAGTCCCAGCTACTCGGGAGGCTCAGGCAGACGATCACTTGAGCCCGGGAGTTTGAGGCTGCAATGAGCTAGGCTGATGCCACTGCATTCAGGGTAACAGAGTGAGGCTCTGACTAAAAAACAAACTAACAAAAAAACCCAAAAACAAGACAGGGACTGTACAAGAAGAAAAAGACCAAGAAGAAAGCAGCAAAAGGAGCGCAAGTACAGAATGAAGAAAGCCAGGGAGATTCCAAAGGCCGATGTTGGTGCTGGCAAAAAGTTGAAGGAGTAAAGATTCTGCAATGACATTCATTATCTGCAGCCATTGTGCAGATTTTTCACAAGAGGATTAATAAACCAAAAACTTTCATGTGAAAAAATAAATAAATTTAAAAAAATTTTAAAAATAAAAAGACATTCAATAAACACTGACAACTATTTTTCTTTTTCATATATGTATTATATAATAATATATAAATATTAACATTGGTGGCTATACTATAATATATATAACCAGTTCCATACTTAAAATTTTTTGGTTGTTTTCAGTCTTTTTTTAAATACAAGCAATGCTACAAAGAACATACACCTCATACCTTGTACCTACACCTTGTACTTATGCCTTTCGACACCAGAAGTGGAATTGTTAAGTCAAAGGGTATGTATATTTGAAATTTGGATACATATAAATAATCTGCCCTCCAAAGAAACTCTATGTGCAGTGTTCTCTCCAACTTTAAGTTGTCAATTAAGATCAACTTTTTGGCTGCGTATGGTGCTCATGCCTATAATCCCACCACTTGGGGAGGCCAAGGTGGAAGGATCACTTGAGGTCAGGCATTCAAGACCAGCCTGAGCAAAACAGTGAGATCTTGTCTCTACAAAAAATATAAAAATTAGCCAGCCGTGGTGATTCCTACCTGTAGTCCCAGTTACAATACTTGGAAGGCTGAAGCAAAGGATCACTTGAGCCCAGGAGTTCACAGCTGCAATGAGCTATGATTGTACCACTGCACTTCAGCCTCTTCAGACTGGGTGATAGAATGAAACTCTGTCTGTAAAAAAAAAAAAAAAAAAAAAATCAAAAAAATTTTTTGTTTGTTTTTAAAACATTTTTGTGGAGACGGCGTCTTGCTACGTTGCCCAGGCTGGTCTCAAACTCCTGTCTCAAGCAATCCTCCCTCCATCCCAGCCTCCCAAAGTGCTGGGATTACAGGCATGAGCCACCGTGCCTGGCCAAAGACCTTCTTTGATCCCAGGTTGCCTGCATGATAAAGCTAAGCTTCTCTGCATGTTGCCTCAATTCCCATGCTTTTAGTCACAAGTAACAGAAAACTCTGGCTCAAATTGGCTTAAACAACAGGGAGAATTTATCATCTCAAATAGCAGGAAGTCACCAAGTATGGCACATCTATGTTTAGCTAATGCAGTGCTCCACAATGACATAAATGACTCCAGTTTGTTGTATCTCTGCTGTACCATTCTTGAAGGATCAGCTTGGTCTTCAGGCTGGATCCATTCATGGTCACAAAATAGCAGCCCCACTTTCAGGCATTATATCCTAGACACAACAGTGGAAGAAACAGACGGTCTATTCCTTAGGTCTCCTTTGAAAATAAAGAAACCAGTCAGGCATGGTGGTCTGTGTCTGTAGTCCCAGCTACTCAACAGACTGCAGCAGGTGGATTGCTAGAGGCGAGGATTTCAAGGCTGCAGTGCACTATGATCCTAACTGTGAATAGTTAATGCACTCCAGCCTGGGTAACACGGTGAAACCACCATCTCTAAAAAAGTTAAATTAAATTAAAAAATAAAAAAGAGTGAAGAAACCTTTCCCAAAGACCTGCCAGGCAACTTCTCTCTATATCTCATTGGCCAGAACAGGGTCACAAACCTACACCACTTTTTTTTTTTTTTTGATGTATATCATAACCACATTTACTTAAGAATGTATTCCAATATCAAATGGCACATATCAACAATGCTAAATCCACAATTACTTTTGTACCAACCTTTGTACTTTTGTACAGCAAGCCCTCACTTAACATAGTCGATAGGTTCTGGAAACTGTGACTTTAAGCGAAATGATTAGAACGAAACCAATTTTGCCATAGGCTAATTGACATAAACAAGAGTTAAGTTCCTATGGCATATTTCTGGTGACAAAAACATCGCCAAACTTCTAAATAAAGTCCAAAACATTCCTAATATTAAACATTGAAATAAATGTGAGCTAGACATACAATTAAGAAAGCTTAATGAAAATGAAATAATTACTTACCTACTTATTTCTGTTCAGGGTGGTGGATGACCAGAGTCTATTCCAGCAGCTTAGGGAACAAGGTGGGCATTAGCTCTGGACAGGACACCATTCTATAACAGCACACACTCACATCCATACCCACACTCACTCATACAATGTAGACAATTCAGATTTGCCCGTGAACCTAATGTGCACAGCTCTGGAATGTAAGAGGAAACTGGAGACCAGTGCTAAACTGGAGACCAAACCTAAACCAATGCTAACAAAGTAAATGAGATTACTGTGATTGGTATAGACTATCTAGGATTTGCTCCTGACCTGGAAATAGTGTCACATTCCCTGAGGTGTAGATATCTGAATAAGGGAGAAGCGTATAATAAATATTAGGCAAGCAATGAATGGAGTCCGCCATATGTGGCTTACAAGGCAGTATAATCTGGCCCCTTCTCCTTTCTCCTGTGGCTTCAACTCTCATTGCTCCCCACTCCACTTCTGAACTACAGGAATTCTGATAACATCTGTTGTACATCTTTGTGACTTTGCAAATGTTGTGTCTAGCTCTACAATACCTTTCTCTGCCTTGTCTACACAGTCTATTGTCCAGCTACCTCACCCTAAGGTCAGTTACCTTTAGCCCTCAGGAATACAGGGGAAAGAGCAACAGACTGCAGGAACTGAATAAAAGCATCGTTGCCTCCAGGCTCCAGATTTACTCCTGGCAGTTTCCCCCAGGCCTTTTCTCTCTTAGTGAGCTCCACCAGCAGCGATCATTTTACCCATATTACCTTTTACCCACTAAGACTCAAAAACAATTTTGGAGCCCAAGCTCCTTCAGCAACTTGTGCTGTGTGCTTATCTATGGGGTGGTTGCATCATACCCTTCCAGAACTGACTAGAGACTCACTTTCTCTGAGAAGCTCTCCCAAGCTAATCCCACCCCAACTCTGATCACTACTTCACCCTGAAGTCAGAGCAATCTTATTTCTTCTTTAAAAAAAAATTTTTTTTTTTTTAGTTTAAATCTATTTGAAAGGAGATGGCATGCCTGATGGTCACCATGTGACATTAAAGTGAAAAAGAAAAAAAATGTGTGCCATTGGGTATGTCCACACTTTTATACCCAATTACAGTAGCTAATAATGGTGGTAATTACATGCCAGGCTTATATGTTAATTCATTTAATCCTTATGACAATCCTGTGAGAAAGGTACTATTTATTATCATTCCCATTTTGCAGATGAGGAGATTGAGTAATTTGCTTAAGATCACACAGGAAGTGGCAATGTCTTTAAGGAGATTAGTGTGGTGGAGAGATGTGGATTTTGGACTCAGACAAATGCAGACTGAATTTACCACCTTCCCTCAAATCTGTCTCCCTTCCTGTGTTCCTCAGCTCACAGACTGGCACCACCAAACACTCAGATGCCCAAGCTTGTAACTGGGAAGACATGCTTGGCTCCTCCTTTTGTCCTGACATTTTCTAAGTGCTTAATATATGTGAGGATTACCTAAAACCTTTACAAGGATTCTCTCTTTTAATTCTTACCATGACCTTATAAGGTAGGTACTAATATTACCCCCATTTTGATCCCATTTTTACTCCCATTTTGCAAATGAGTAAACTGATGCTTAGAAAGGTTATGATGTCCTCCACAATGTCACAAACAGTTCAATGCCCAACAGCTCTGTTGTTAGCAGCACAGCAAAGATTCCTGGTGGTTCTAGAGGGTACCCTTCAAAGTCTTTTGACTCCACTTCCCAATACCTCAACCTTGACCCTGGTTCAGGCCAGCATCATCTCTCCCCTGTGGCAATCTCCCAATCAGCCCCAATCCATTCTCCATTTCTCAGTACAGTGTGATCGCATCACTCCCCTGCTAAGTCTTTTGTCTGTACTATTGAGGCATCAGTGTGCCCCTCCCAGATAGCCTCTGGGCACACTCTCTCCATAGTTCCTGTCATCCTGAAAGCCCCTAACACCTCAGACTTAAGATTACTCTTCTCTTCTCCATCCCACATCTTCCCCCTCACATGGATAACTCTTACCTCACTCCTGATGTCTCAATGTGGAGGTTACTTTTTCTAGCAGCTTTCCTCAGCCCTCCAAGTTGGATTGATGCTACCTACCCCAGTAAGAACCATAGCACATGGTCACTTATCTGTTTACTTTTTAAAACCTCTCATTAGACTGGGAGGAAGGACCTGAGGGGCTCACCATAGCACCCTGGAAGCCTAGCATGGTACTTGCCGTTATGGTCACTCAATAAATATCAAAGATTGAATTCACCTTGGCTTCACTATTCAAGTAGCTACTGAGCTCAGTTTTGGAATCTGTAAAATGGAGTTAAAAACTGGAACAAAAATACAGGCCAAACACATATACTGACCTCCTTTTCCTGCCCCAAATCTTTAGAAAAGACCAAGAAAAATTAAATTAAATTAATTGGAGCGATAACTGGTAAGCTTGGACATAATATATTTAAAGTTCCCGGTATTAGGCAAAACTGTTACCAATGGATAATACTGGGAAGGGGATCACAAGGGTAGGATCCAAGGATGGAGGAGTCTAACTTTAGTATCCTTCATAATCCTTGGACATATATAAACTATTTAAAAGAACAAAGTAAATTTAAAAAGAAAACTGTGCCTGACACATATTAGGCATTCAAAAAAGTGAGTTTCCTTCATAGGTAACAACCCCAATTTAGCTGGTTAGCACCAAGAGGACTGGAACACAGGCCTCCAAGTCTTTGTAGTTTCTCTACCAAGTAGGGATAGTTTTAGACAAAATGACAGCCCAGGCAAGTAGCATCCGCAGCTGTCCCCTTCTGTATTTCATATTTGTCATCTGTACCTGTGATGGAAGGTGATTTGCTGGGCTCATGATCTCTGTCACGTAATTGTATACATTTGTATTACAGAGTGGAGAAGTTTGCCATATATCAGCAAGATTAAATACATGTGTTTCTTCTTGGCATGCATAAAATATGCCCTACATTCAAAAATGAACACTGTACAAACAATACGCAAGTGTTATGGACATTGTCTGTCTTGAAATGGCAGGCTGACCCAATGCAAGGAGCCTGGGCTTTGGAGAAAAGTTCTAAAAATCCTGCTTTTAAATTCCACTTCAATCTTTACCGACTTTATGACCTCAGATAAGTCACTCAATCTCTCAGAGTCTCATCTTTTTTCAGATGCAAAATGCTTGTAATAATAATACCACAGAATTGTTTGGAAAGATTCAATGAGACCATGTATATAAAGCATCTAGCAAATAGCAGGCACTGAGAAATAGCAATTGCTGTGATTCTTTGATTTTTCAAAAGCTGTTTTTCTCGACTTTGCTCTTGAAACAAACAAACAAAAACGTATCAGACACATTCTGATTGGCAAGCAGATTTTTCCATCTATGAAAGGATCAGTCCTCCTTTGGCTACGGAGCCCAAAATTCAGTTGAAGAAACTTTAGTTTTGACTATTGCTTAACAGGCTGGCCATGGCATTTCTGAGACTGCGAGGCTGTTGATTCTGTTTTGCTGTGAGACTGGCCACGTGCCCACACAGTCCAGGCCCACTCAAATAACTGCCTGAGTTGCCTTTCCTGAAATCAGCTCTGCCAAGAGGGTATCAGTTGTATGAATCCTAGCTTCATTCAGCACATAAAATGAAGGTTAAAAATGTGGAAGGTGTTAAAATTTACTATGGACCTGAATCCTTGGTCATCTTGTTACTCCCCACCCCACCTACACCCCACTTTAAGTCCAAATCTACCCATGTCTCACTGTACAGAAAGAAGGTAGAATATAAAGTCTCCTACCAAAATAGATATGGAATGGACGTTTTCTCATTATAGACATTTTATTCACTCTGAGATTTCTCTCTTGAGAGTTGCCAGGATGTGAGCTGAAATGAGTTGATATGGGGACTTGTGTTTGGAAGCCTCTGGTGCTGGGAAGCAGTGTGTCACAAAGTGGGAGCCTGGATTCAGAGTCCATCTGGAGCACACATGTTGTTTATATCTATAACGACATAAAAGGTGATGAACAACCCAAGCGGGTTTTGCCAACAAATAGAAACATTTACCACACAACAGTTATGATGGCCAAAATATTAAAAACCAGTTAGAAATTAATGAATACATTTATAAAACTATTCTAAGATACATTAGTTGATCTCATCAGAGTTTTGCAATTTGGGGTTGGCACAGAATATCTAATTTTTCAGAATAAATAATTACATTAAGAATGTCTTTTAAAAAATACTGATTTAAGATAGCTGACTGAACAAATGTGTTTATCCCTAAACCTCCATTAAAATAAAAATAAAGGGATTTTAAAGAATTAAAAGGGATAGGAAATAATGACAGCAACAACATTTTAAGACGTGAAAAATAGGACATTAGTACCTCACTTAACAAACTGAGAAAGCTAAATTCTAAACCAGCAGAGGGGGAAACGAAGAAGCAAGCCAGTTCTCAGGATAAGCCACCCTGAAAGACCTGCTCCCAAACACAGCTTAGTAACTGCCTCTTCAAGCAGAAGACTTGAAGTTTTCTTCTGCAGAAGGTAGAATAAAGGGTCTCTAAGCCAGAACTAGGGGCACTCAGCATAATAAAGGCTGGGAGTACTATATCAAAGGCAGACAGATTTGAAAAAAACATTTATATAATAAAGTGCTGATCTCCTCAGTCCACATTCAAACTCCAGAACACTGGCAGCCAGTATAACTAACTCCTCTAGGAAGGAGAGTAGAGGTATCCTCCAGAGAAAACTTGACTAGACCGAAAAAGACCTAAAGACAATGACACCACCACCACCACCCTGCCCCTGCTCCCAAATAGCCCAGGCAGATCGTTCTGAAGACTGAAGGCAACAGCTTCATCCATAGCACAGACATTTCCATCGGCTCTAAAATATGAGTGAAGGGCCAGAATCATCAGACATCTGAAGAAAGCTTCTACCAGGGAAGATGGAGACAATACACGCAAAGACAAAAAGACAGTTAGGGAGGAAACAGAGACTTGAGAATGTGTAGGGAAATAAAAGCTTCAGAAAGAGAACCTAATATCTTCAGAGAAGAAAAAAGACGTTATAAGAATAGGATACTGTAAAAACCATTAGGCCTTCCTTTCCAACTTGGGCCCAGCAGAATGGCTCCCACAGAGACCGGTGGTGAGAAGAAGGGCCATTCTGCCATCAGTGAGTTGTGGTGACCTGAGAATACATCATCAACATTCACAAGTGCATCCATGGAGTGGACTTCAAGAAGTGCGCTCCTTGGGTACTCAGAGAGCTCTGGAAACTTGCCATGAAGGAGATGGGGACTCCAGATGTGTGTATTGATACCAGGCTTAACAAAGGAATAAGTTGCTAAAGTTAGCTGTGTTAGAAGGAATGTCCCATACTGTATCTGTCTGTGGTTGTTTAGAAAACGTAATGAGGATGAAGATTCACCACAACTTTGGTCACCTATATACCTGTTACCACTTTCAAAAATCTGCAGACAGTCAATGTGGATGAGAACTAACTGCTGATTGTCAAATGCGTCAAATAAAGTTATAAAACTGACAAAAAAAGAATTGTTAGAAATTTAAAATATAACAATAGAATTTAAAAACTTAAGAGAAGGTTTAGATGATAAAGTTGAGGAACTCTCCAAGAAAATTAAGCCAAAAGACAAAGAAAAGGATAATAGGAACATAATCAGAGGATGTCTAGAAGATCCAATATTCTAATAAACAGGAGTTCCAGAAAGAGAGAACAGAAAAAATGATGGGGAGGAGCAAACAATAAATCAATAATTTGAGAAGATTTTCAAAACTAAAGGATACAAACTGCGAGATTAATAGTCCCCCCAAAATACCTAGTCCAGTGGATAAAAACAGACCAGGTCAGGTGCGGTGGCTCATGCCTGTAATGCTAGCGCTCTAGGAGGCCAAGGTGGGAGGATCACTTGAGGTCAGGATTTCTAAACCAGCCTGAGCAAGAGCGAGACCCTGTCTCTACTAAAAACAGAAAAAATTGGCAGGTGTGGTGGTGTGTGCCTGTAGTCCCAGTTACTCGGGAGGCTGAAGCAGGAGGATCCCTTGAGACCAGGAGTTCGAGGTTATAGTGAGCTATGATCATGCCACTACACTGTAACCTGGGCTACAGAGCAAGACTCTTGTCTCAAAAACAAAACAAAACACAAAAACCAGACCAACACCAAATCATATCATTGTGAAATTTCAGAACCCTGAAGATAGGAGAAAAATCCAACAAATTTTCAGTGGGAAAAAGCAGGCGTCATAGCTGGGAGCAGGTATTATAAAAGCAGGAATCAGGACCAGGAGTACTCCTCATGACAATCTGAACTGGCAGAAATAATTCCCACAATTTTACAGGTTAAGTTATGCTAAGTAATTTACCCAAGGTTTCACACAGCCGCTTATGAGGAGGAGCCTGAATTCAGACTCTAAAACCTGTTCTTTCAACCACTATGCCACGCAGCCTTGAAAAATAATGTTCACAGTTAAATATTTCAGTTATATTATTTGTAAAGCTCAATATTTCTGTTAACATGGACGTTTTAGAGACAACAGAAATAGGTGTATCCGAACTCTATATCTTTATATTTTGAGAGAGAACAAGGGGAAAGAAAGGAGATCACCTTAATATTATTATAAAATAAAATACTAGTTTATGATTCTTTCAGAAAAGAGGATCTTGGTTAGCTGGCAGGTCTTCTAGGAAACACTTTAGGAAAAGGAAAGCCTCAATAATAAGGGTCCAAAAGAAAGCAGCAATATTTCAGTTTTAGCTGGCCTACCACTCAATTGCTCCGTGGTATTATACTAATGCTCAAACTACAACACGATTTTGCACGAGGCTCTTGTAAGGTGGCCTGGCAGCCATTTTTATTTATATTCCCCACCCCCCCCACACTGAATTTTCCATATTAATGCGCTTCCATTGTTCTCAGTGGGGCCTGCAGTAACTTTAGCCCTCTTCCAGATGTTTCCTGACATCGGCATCCAAGATGTGCTGGCCAGCTGTCTTTAAAATTGCAGGAACTCTGTGTTGTGTGCATTAGTTATGCAAATGGAAAAGCAAGGACAAGAAGCCAATGCAGAGGATAAAAAAGAACTAGGGGAGGGATTGGCCAGGGCTTTACTGGCACATGCAGTGTAGGTAGAAAGCCAAGACAGCAAGCTGTCTTTGATCAAACCCCCAGCAGCCTTGACTGCCACTCTCCACTCAGAAGGGTTAGTGTCCTCAGTTGCCTGATCAGGCCTGGGTTTCTGGAAGCTTTCTGTCTGTTTTGGTGACTTGTAATAATAGGGACACAATGAATATCCACAAACCTATCAACTGTCTCACTAGTTTCTCCTTTGTTCTACTTTGTCAACAAAGAAATATCCACATAGCCCAGAGAACAATTCCCCAAAGTGCAGTCCTTATTAAATTAATAAACATTTCATGAAAAAAAGGGTAGGGTAGCCAAATGAGTTTAGAAAAATCTAAACAAAGTTAAGCAATTCCCTTTCCCAAAGCACTCTCAGGGCCTCTGATTTGCTCATGTGCCCTGTGAATACGGCAGGGAATCATTTCTCGGAGGACTCGAAGCCTCCCTGAGGAAATGCTGGACAAGAGGCAATGTAGGTTCTCAGCTCCAGTCACCCTTTCAGGCACCAAACTAACTGCCAACTGAATATCTTTGTATATCCCCAAACTTCACAAGTCTACTACTGAACTCACAATTGTCTTTACTGCCCGTTCAGGCTCCAGCTTCCCCTTCCTGGGTTATGGCAATACTGCTATCATTCTCCTAAATTAGAATTACGGTCATTATCCTCCATGTTTCCTTTGTCCTAACAAACATCCTCTCTCACTAATCAATCCTGCAGTAAAGGCCTACTGCTTTGTCTTCCTAGCACCCTTATGGACATACACCAACCTCAGACCCACATGATGACTGGACATTTCTATTTTGTGCACTAAGGAACACCATACCTGGACGTGTCGGTGACTGAATTCATGTCTTCCTCACCTAATAGGCATCCTTTTTCCAACTCTCTGTTACTCTCAATAATACAGAATCACCATATCTTTAAAAAGGCTGACATTTTCCTCCTTACTTCTTTTCTGTTTGTTTTGTTGGTTGGCTGGTTTTGTTTGCTTGTTGGTTTTTTTTTTTTGGAATGCTTCACGAATTTGTGTGTCATACTTGTGCGGGGGCCATGCTAATCTTCTCTGTATCATTCCAATTTTAGTATATGTGCTGCTGAAGTGAGCACTAATTCTGGTAAAATACACATAGCTTAACATTTACCATCTTAATCATTTTTTATGCTTTAAGAATTTTAATATCTTTTTCATATTTCTTTTTTAAAAATTGAAACACAATTTTTGTATATATTTATGGAGTACATGTGATATTCTGTTACATGCATGGAATGTGTAATAATCAAGTCACAATAATTTAAAGTATACAATATATTGTTATTAACTATAGTTACCCTACTCTGCTATCAAACGTTAGAACTTCCTCCTCCTCCTCCCCCCTCCTCCCCCTCCTCTTCTTTCTTTTCTTCCTTCTTCTTTCTTCTTTTTTTTTTTAAGAGACACAGTTTCGCCCTGTCATCCAGGCTGGAGTGCAGTGGTATAATCATAGCTCACTGCCGTCTCAAATGCCTGGGTTCAAGCCATCCTCCTGCCTCAGCCTCCTGAGTAGCTGGGACTACAAGCGAGTGCCACAATGCTTGGCTTTTTTTTTTTACTTTTTATTTTTCAAAGAGACAGAATCTTGTTATGTTGCTCAGGCTGGTCTTGAACTCCTCCTGGCCTCAAGCAATCCTTTTGCCTCAGCCTCACAAAGTGCTGGGATTATTGGTATGAGCCAATGGGCCTGGCCAGGACTCATCTCTCTTCTATCTAACTGCATGTTTGTGTCCATTAACCAACCTCTCTTCATCCTACCCTCTGCCACACATAGGCACCTGTCCCAGCTTCTGGTATCTATCATTCTACTCTATACCTCTACAAGATCAACTTTTTTAGCACCCATATATGAGTGAGGACATGCCATATTTGTATTTGGGGCCTGGCTTATTTCACTTAAAATAATATCTTCCAGTTCCATCTATGTTGCTGCAAATGACATGATTCATTCTTTTTTATGACCGAATAGTATTCCATTGTGTGTGTGTGTAACATACACACACACACATGCGCGCAACACATTTTCTTTATCCATTTGTCTGTTGATAGACACTAAGTTTAATTCTATATCTTTGCTATTGTGAATCCATCTTAATCATTTTTAAGTGTACAGTTCAGTAGTAAGTATATTCACATTGTTGTGCAACCAATCTCCAGAACTCTTCATCTTGCAGAACTGAAACTCTGTGCCCATTAAATAACAATTTCCCCAACATTTCCTAGCAGCCATCATTCTTTCTCTTTCTAAGAATTTGTCTACTCTAGCTAGGTACCTCATATAAGTGGAATCATACAGTATTTGTCTTTTTGTGACTGGCTTATTTCACTTAACATGTCCTCAAAATTCATCCATGTTGTATTAATAGCATGTGTCAGAACTTCTTTCCTTTTTAAGGCTGAATAATAATTCCATTGTAAGTATATGCCACATTTTTTTTATCCATTCATCTGTTGATGGACACTTAAGTTGATTCTCTATCCTGGCTATTGTGAGTAATGCTGCACTGAACATGGGAGCACAGATATCTCTTTGAGACCCTGATTTCAATTCTTTGGGATATATACCCAGAAGTGGGATTGCTGGATCATACTAGTTCTATTTTTAATTTGTTTAGGAATCTCCATACTGTTTACTATGGCTGCTACACCATTTTACAATCCCAACACTGTATAAAGTTTCCAATTTCTTCACAACCTCACCAACACTTATCTTCATTTTTAATAGTAGCCATCCTATCAGGTGTGAGGTGATATCTCATTGTGGTTTTTATTTACATTTCCCTGATAATTAGTGGTGTTGAACATCTTTTCTTATACTTGTTGGCTATTTGCATGTCTTCTTTGAAGAAATGTCTGTTCAAGTTTTTTCCCATTTTAAAATAAGGTCTCTGTTGTTTTACAAGGAATAGAAAACCATTCAAGCTAGGTTAAGTAAAGGATTTTTTTTTTTGCTGTGGTGGTGATAACAGCTGTGTCTTTTGTTTCTTTTTTTGGAAGGATACACAGTGGACTTACTTGACAACTAAGGACAGTTGGGCCTTCTGTAGACCAGATCAGGGAAGCATTAGGAACAGAATGAGGCTGGTCTCTCCCTCAGGGGTCACAATCTCTTTCACTCAGTTTCTTCATGGCTCATCTGCCCTATTTTCTCCTCTCTTCATCCCTCTGCTGATTTACTTCATGTATGACTCCCAGTGGCCATCAAGGCCCCAACTTTACTAGACCTTTCAGTTCTAGTTCACACGCCAGCTGGCAGTTTACTCCTGTGTTTCTCACAAATTCCTCAGAGAGAAAGAATCCGATCATCCATGTCATCTTTTTAGCTAAGCTATACAAGGATTGTGTTCTTTTGGGTCAGATGTTCACCCAGGTCCAGTAAGACTTGGAGAAGGGCTTTCGGGCTTACACAGTGCAGAACATGACCATTTAGGACAGGCAGGGGTGTACCATTTCAGTTAAACGCTCTGGATCATGAGACACACTGCCTGGAATCAAATCCTGGCTTGCCATTTACCAGCCACCTAGGACTGGTTACTTAATGTCTGTGCATTGGTTTCCTTATCTGTAAAAGAGGTTTAATTATATGACTTGTCTCATAGGATTATTGTGAGGATTAAATGAATTAATACTTGCAAAGCACTTACAAAACATTATTATTATCCCCTTTTAACAAAGGAAGAAATTGAGGCATAAAGAAGTTAAGTAATTTTCCCAGGCTCACATACCTAGTGAAGAGCAGAGCCAGGATATAAACCCAGGTTCAAAGCCAAAGTCTATTCTCTTTACTGCACCAAAGTGATTTACTCCCCAGTTGTAGGAAGCTTTCACTGATTAATTCTGCCAAAGCTGATTATGTATTGATTCATTTATGTGTACAGTTGGCGAGAAAGATGGGAGGGGGGAAGAAGGAGAGAGAGGCATAGGGCCTTACATACTTGAACAAGAAAGGGATAAAAGAACATTTAGAATCTTGATGTAATACTCAAAAGTATATGAAATCAGTAGTAAGATCATAACAAATAATTCTACTACTGTTATTAGCATGATCTGTCAGAAGTGATACAAACCAAGTAGATGCACCTTTGTTTTATTTTTCAGTTGCCAAGTGTCAGCAACTCCTAGAGTGTGTGCCCCTGAGCAGGCATGTGTGAGAGTATCTGTGCGTGTGCCAGGAAGTGGGGTGGGAGTTATTGGGTCCTTATTCCACTTGCCTCATCAGCAGGTTATTTCTTTCTCCTTTCTCTTCTTAGGGGCTTATTTGAAGACCATTTTTATAAGAAATAAATGCCGGCCGGGCGCAGTGGCTCACGCCTGTAATCCTAGCACTCTGGGAGGCCGAGGCGGGCAGATCGTTCTGAGCTCAGGAGTTCGAGACCAGACTGAGCAAGAGCGAGACCCCGTCTCTACCAAAAAAATAGAAAGAAAATTAATTGGACAGCTAAAAATATATATATAGAAAAAATTAGCCGGGCATGGTGGCGCATGCCTGTAGTCCCAGCTACTCGGGAGGCTGAGGCAGTAGGATTGCTTGAGCCCAGGAGTTTGAGGTTGCCGTGAGCTAGGCTGACGCCACGGCACTCGCCCCAGGCAAGAGAGTGAGACTCTGTCTCAAAAAAAAAAAAAAAAAAAAAAGAAATAAATGCCTAAAATGAAGAGAGAAAGATGTGTTAACAATAATCAATAATATTTTACATCTAAATCACAGCTTTAAGCCCAGTACTTATGTTTCTTTGTGACAATGTTTCCAAAAACCATAGCAATAGTTAACAAATTTTTCTGCAACCCTGCTTATCACATGGAAAATTACACAAAATGATTAAGTAATTTGTCCAGAGAGACTTAGTAGTATACTCTACACTCTCATGAAGATGAGGTCATGGATAAATCTGGATAAATTTTATTTTATAGTTTGAAATTTAAAAATTATTAGGAACTTTGAGAGGAGAAAAAAAGGAAGGGGTGAGAAGACACACAAAAAATTATCATTTCTCTGAATCAGATTTGTTTCTGTAGCTGTGGCTCTCTTCGTGATTAGTCCTTGATTTGTGATTTTCCCAACATCCTTTTGTTCCTGAATTCTCATTGGATAATTACTGTGTTGTGATACATGATCCCGCTTTTTGACTATCCAGGGTGCTTTCAATTGCTGACAAAAACTTAGATCAAGAGGAAAGGCAACACCTGTAATCCTAGCACCCTGGGAGGCTGAGGCGGGAGGATTGCTTGAGCTCAGCAGTTAGAGACCAGCCTGAGCAAGAGCGAGACCCCTCTCTACTAAAAATAGAAAAATTAGCCAGGCGTCGTGGTGTGTGCCTGTAGTCCCAGCTACTCCGGAGGCTGAGGCAGGAGGATCACTTGAGCCCAGGAGTTTGAGGTTGCTGTAAGCTAGGCTGACGCCATGGCACTCTAGCCTGGGCAACAGAGTGAGACTCTGTCTCAAACAAAAAAAAGAAAAAAAGGAAAGGCAAGTATGACTTGCACAACTAGAATTGTATACCCCACTTGCATATTATTGAAATTTATGAAACAGAAATTTTGAAAACTAAACATTAGTTAGTCTGAGGCCAAAACCAAGAGTGAATTTCTATGGTATAGTAACAGCCCAGCTTTTCTCACTACTCTAAACACAACTGAAATGGCAAAATAATTTACAGATAAATATTATTCAATTTACTACTAAAGAGAATGGGAAGTATTTTGGAACCAATTATACTTCAGGACAATATAAATGACATCTCATTTAATCCTCAAAATAACTCCAAGAGGTATATTATTATTAAGGTATTTGCAAAGGCGGAAACAGAGACTCAGTCAAGTTACAACATTCACTCAAGATCATGCTATAGTAAGTAGGGGAGGGAGGTGTCTAATGCCTAAGGCCACATTTTTCCCTCCACCCACACTGCCTCCCAGTTAGATTTCACATATTCTCCATATGTGATTAAATATCCTGGTTAGCAGGGTATGTGGGTGGAGAGAAAAGGTTAACACTAGGAAAGGAAAAGGGTCATTTGCAGGTGGGGGTGGAGTTTGAGGAATTGAAGTTCAGAATATATTTTCCCATGTAGTCAGTATTTAGTTAAAAATGTAATTAAGTGCAAATATTTGACTTTAAAAAAGACTTTCACACATAAGCCATTAGAAATTCAGGGAGTCTATGTCACTTATTAAAAAAAAAGTAAACAATGTAATGACATATATTTTGAATTTTTTAATCTATCAATTTATTTAACTTCTCTGAGGCAGTTACCCCATAAAATGGAGATCACAACACTTCATATGTTTATCTCACATAGGAGTTGAGAAATAAGTACAACTTGGTACATGGAAGAAAGTGTTCTACAAATAATAATTTCTCTTCCTATTACTTACACTCATCACAAAAATAGCAAAAATAACAACAACAAAGAGTGGTGGATATCCCAGTACAACATATTTAAGTGGATAAAATGTTTCATTTTGTTTTGTTTCATTTGGGGTGGGGATTCGCTGGGGAACCTAACCAACGTTTATAACATTGACCTCCTAGGAAAATTGGTCCCAAGTTTGCTTACAATGAAAACACTAACAATGTTGAACATAAATTCTCTATCTAGTGAGGGCTATTTGTGTTGAATTCAGAAATTGTCATTCTGATGCTCTGTGGCCTATTTATACCTTCAACTAAATCTAATCATAGTTGTCAAAGGAGCAAAAAGACAGATAAAAACAATCCAACAAAATTTGAAAACTACTCTAAACATACTGTGATTAAGGGATGGATGATTAAGGGAAAATAAAAATATTCTCATTTGGTATTAGGGAAAAAAAGATATCTATATATTTATACTTTGACATTTCCTCTTACTCATTGATTGTTAAGACCTGGTTTCTTACAGCAAAGAAACAAAAAAAAAGGTTACATTTTATTTTTTAAAATTGAACTTCTAGATTTCCTAATAGCCACAATATTTTATAAGTGGATGGATGGCTACTTGGGTGGCTCTGTGTAGTTTAAGATAAGTCCACAAGAATTAACAGGTTTAGAAAATGAAAATTTTTGTAAAGAAAGATCAACAGAGAAATCATAAGAAAAAAATGTGAGAACTATGTTCAAAAGAATAAAAAATTCACTTTCCTTTTTAAAAATGTGCCTCTAGTAATTGTTGATCATTTATTGATTATTTATTAGGCAAACAGCCTTGTCTTGTTAGCATTTCTCCAAGAGACAACTTTAAATTGCAATTACATGGTGTTTCTTTCCCCTTTGAAAGTAGTGTCACTTTTATTATCTCACTTAATAAGCTTTGAAGACTAAAGTAATGAATAGAATTTTAGGCTGTCTTTAGATTAAAAACAATGGCAATTTAAAAGAACAAAAAAAGAAAAGATTATGAACTGATTGTTTACAAGACTATTTACAAGGACAAAGCTTTTGATTGCATAGATTGATAAAGGGGGCCAGCCTCCTGAGTGTAGTCATTACTTTCTAGTGGATGTGCTGAACCAAACCATTAGGAAAGCCACGAATCATCAGAAAGAGTAAAGCTGAGTTGTTCCTCTACACTTCCTCAAGGTGCTGAAGCAAATTCAGAGGAGAATACCCTGCAGTGGAGGGAAAAAAGGATTTGTGTCTGAGATAAAGTGAGCGTTAAGATGTCTGCCCTCTGGTGCCCAAGATGTGAAGGACAAGGGTGACAATTCCAACTGATTTGTGAATGTGAAATATGTTGAAAAACTTTAATTTCCTGATCAGGTGTGGGTTCGGGGTAGTGAAGGAGAATATTCTCGGTTTGAAATATAGACGTAAAAATTCACACATTTGAAAGGTTTCATGTGAAGGTTTAGAAACAAGACTGTAGTTACTTGCAAGTATTTAGATATTTTCTAACTCACAGGTAATCAATACTTGTATTTATTCATGTTCTCCTCTCAGATTTTATATCACCATTAGTAAAACAAGTAACCATATTATCCTCATTTTGGTAAAAACATAAATTGTCATATCATCAAGACTATATTTATTCTAAAAAACAAGTGAACAAGGGGAATTATATAAAATTATATCCCTAAACTGCCTATTCAGGGAGAAACACTTTTAACAACTGGACCATCAACCCAGATATATCATAAATTTGCTTACTTTTTTACCTCAGTGCACCTGTATTGACATTACTAAGTTACCAGGCCCCAGAGATTATTTTTAAAAGTCTATGTGACTGTTAGAAAATCAGAGGGCCTTCTATAGTATCCTCTTCTCATAGCAACCTCATGCCTTTTTTTTTTCCATAACTACCGCATCAAACTTGGGATTTTTATCTCAAAGAAGTGGGATTGTTCTATCAGGGAAGCAGATCAAGAAAAGGGAACTTAGGAAGGAAAGGAAACATATGGTAGGAAGCAGGAGATCATTACCAAACATTCACTCAGCCACATGGTTCCATGAGGGCCACTCACCTCTGGTCTCACAACAAACTCAGTGGTTCTCTGAGTCTTCTGCTATCTCATCTGGGGCCCTTTATTTTTAATTTTTTTTCCAATTTTTTTTATTATGGTAAAATACATGTAGCAAAATTTACTTATTTTTATTAATAAATGTATAGTTGAGTGGTATTCAGCACATTCATATTGTTGTGCAAACATCACGAATATTCATCTCCAGATCTCTTTTCATCTTGCAAAATTGAAATTCTATGCCCATTAAACAACAGCCTCTCATTGTCCCCTTCCCCCATCTCTGATAATCATCATTCTACTTTCCCTCTCTATGATTTTGACTACTCTGTCTTTTTGTGACTGAGCTATTTCACTTAGCATAATGTCCTCAAGGTTCATACACGTTGCAGCATGTGTCAGAATTTTCTTCCTTTTTAAGCCTGAACAATATTCCATTGTCAGTGTATGCCACATTTTGCTTATCCATTTACCTGCCAATGAACACTTAGGTTGCTTCCATATTTAGCTATTATAAATAATGCTGCTATGGACATGGGTGTATAGATTATCTCTTTGAGACCTGGCTTTCAATTCTTTTGGGTATATATCTAGAAATGGCATTGCTGGATCATACGGTAAAACTAATTTTAATTTTTTGAGGAACCACCATTCTGTTTTCCATAATGGCCATACCATTTACATTCCCACCAACAGTGCACAAGGGTTCCACTGTCTTCATATCCTTGCAAACACTTGTTATTTTCTACTGTTTTTATAGTAGTCATCCTAAGGGTGTATCTCATTGAAGTTTTGCATTTCCCTAATGATTAGTGATATTGAGCATCTTTTCATGTGCTTATTGGCCGTTTGTGTACCTTCTTTGGGAGAGATGTCTATTCAAATCCTTTGCCCATTTTTGAACTGACTTGTTTATATTTTTGTTGAGTTTTAGTTCTCTATGTATTTTGAAAATTCATCCCTTATCAGATACATGATTTGCAAATGTATTTTCCCATTCTGTGCCTTTTTACTCTGTTGATAGTGTATTTGATACACAAAATTTGTAAATTTTCATGAAGTCTAATTTGTCTATTTTTTTCTTTTGTTGCCTATGCCTTTGGTATTATTACAAGAAATCATTGCTAAATCCAATGTCATGAAGCTTTTGCCTCTGTTTTCTTCTAAGAGTTTTATAGTTTTAAATTTCTGGGAGTTAAATTTTGTATATGGTGTTAGGTAAGGGTGCGACTTCATTTTTTTTGCATATGGATGTCTTGTTTTCCCAGCACCATTTCTTAGAAAGATTGTCTTTTCCCCATTCAATGACGATGGCCCCCTTGCCAAAAATCATTTGAGCATATTTTTGAGGGTTTATTTCTGGATTCTCTATTCTATTTCAATGGCCTATATGTCTGCTTTTACCACACTGTCTTAATTACTGTTACTTTACAATAAGTTTTTTTTTTTTTTGAGACAGAGTCTCACTCTGTTCCCCAGGCTAGAGTGCCATGGCATCAGCCTAGCTCACAGCAACCTCAAACTCCTGGGCTCAAGCGATCCTTCTGCCTCAGCCTCCTGAGCAGCTGGGACTACAGGCATGCACCACCAGTCCTGGCTAATTTTTTCTATATATTTTTAGTTGTCCAGCCAATTTCTTTCTATTTTTTTACTAGAGACGGGGTCTCGCTCTTGCTCAGGCTGGTCTTGAACTCCTGAGCTCAAACGATCCGCCCACCTTGGCCTCCCAGAGTGCTAGGATTACAGGTGTGAGCCACGGCGCCCAGCCGCATGTTTTGAAATCTGGAAGTGTGAGTCCTCCAGCTTGTTCTTCTTTTTCAGCATTATTTCAGCTACTTAAGGTTTCTTAAGATTCCATATGAATATTAGGATTGCTTTTTCTATTTAGCAAAAACCTCATTGGGATTTTGATAAGGATTGTACTAAATCTGTAGATGGCTCTGGGTAGTATTGAGATCTTAACAGTATTAAGTCTTCCAATCCATGAATGTGGGGTATCTTTCCATTTATTTATGTTGTCTTTAATTTCTCTAAGAAATATTTTGTAGTTTTCAGCATACAGATCTTTTACCTCCTTGGTTAACTTAATTCTTACGTATTTTATTATTTTGATACTATCGTAAATGGAATTATTTTCTTAATTTCCTTTTCAGATTGTTCATTGTTAGTATATATAAATGCAATTGATTTTTGTGTGTTGACTTTGTATCCTGCTACTTTGCTCAATTTGTTTATTCGCTCTAACAGCGTTTTTGTGGAATCTTTAGATTTTTCTATATATAAGATCATGTCATCTGCAAACAGAGATAATTTTACTTCTTTCTTTCTAATTTAGATGCCTTTCATTTTTTTCTTGCCTAATTACTCTGATTAGTAACTTCCAGTAGTATGTGGTGAAAGTGGGCATTTTTGTATTGTTTCTAATCTTAGAGAAAAAGCTTTGTCTTTCACCATTAAGTATGATGTTTGCTGTGCGTTATTCACAGATAGCTTTTAGTATGTTGAGGTTGTTTCCTTCTATTCATAGTTAGTTCAATGTTTTTACCAAGAAAGGGTTTTGAATTTTGTCAAGTGATTTTCTGTATCAATTGGGATGATTATGTGGCTTTTTAAACCTTTATTCTGTTAATGTGGTGTGTTACACTGATTGATTTTCATATCTTGAACCATCCTTGTATTCCAGGAATAAATACCACTTGGTCATAGTGTCTTTTTAATATGCTGCTGCATTCAGTATGCTAGTATTTTTTTTTTTTTTTTGCATTAATGTTCATTAGGGATGTTGGTCTACAAGTTTTCTTGTAGTGTCTTTGGCTTTGGTATCAGTGTAATGCTGGCCTCATAGGCTGAGTTAGGGAGTATTCCTCCTTGTTAATTTTTGGGAAAGTTTGAGAAGGATGCATGTTAGTTCTTTAAATATTTGGTAGAATTTATTGGAGAAGTCATCAGGTCCAGGACTTTTCTCATGCTACCTCTGTTTGAATATTTTTCTGCCTCTCTGAAGTGAATTAATGCCAACTCTAAAACAGTCCTAAAACCCACTCAAAAAGGGCCTGCTTCAGCATACTCTCTTTTCTCTTCTCCCTTCTCTTTGTTCACCCAGCACTGGATTTGCATGAAATGCAAGGAGGAAAAATACTAATAGACTCAGAAGATAGATTGGAAGTAATTGGAAAATTAATTCAAATATCCTTTTAACAAGTATATTTTAAACCAAAAAGGTGTTCATGATTCTTTGATGGGGTTCAATTTATGTTTGGCTCTGCTATTTGCTCATTTGTGGGGAATCTCTGGGATGGAACCATCAGCTAGCATCTACTCACCTTGCATAGAAGGTTCGTTGAGTGCTCTGGGAGTGGTCTCTGTAACATTTTCCCCATTTTTTCCTCTAATGCTGAACCCCAACTCAGATGAGCCCACTTCAGGTTTCCTGATTTTGGGGCCAGGCTTCTGGTTGTGCAGCCAGGGATAAGAACCCTGTTCTAATGCTATGTGCAAGGAATTAATATTGTTATTAATGGTGGAGGCCTGGGAGAATACTAAAATTGTTTTGCAGTTTATAGCTTAATAAGAGAGATATATTTAGTCTTATAAAATTTAAAAAAAGGCAGGAAAATTCAGATGGAAAATTTAGAAGGAAATTGACATATGTAAACCACTCTGGGGAAATATATAAAATATACTACTTTTCTCTACTCTTTAATTTCTAGGGTAGCATAAACTTCTTGGCTCAGCTGGGATATGCCAACATATTATACATAAACATATTTGTATCTTATTTTAACTTATATTATAAAAGTAATATATATACTTTGTAAACTTTAAAAAATTAATGTATAGAAGAGCACAAAGTAAAAAGTAAAAATCTTGGCCACCCTCCCTTCCCCTACCTGAGAGGGAATCCCGTTAACAGCTTCTTATGTATCTTTTGAAAAATTTGCTATCCACATCAAATACACATGATAATGTTAATCTTTATATTGGTAGGGTCGGAACTCAAGAGTCTTGGAGATCATCATGAAGGCACATTTCTTTTACTTTCATCTTACCCATGGTGCAAAAGGAAGTCCAGTCTTTTACTAGGTTCTCCTCCCACATAACTTGAAGAGTCCTTGGGAACATTCAACTGTCACAAAGGAGGGGTTGAACCTCTGAGCAAATAATCTCCTGCGACCTGATGACTGGCTTCTCAAAGCAGGTTGCTGCTATTTTCCCTTGTACTGATTTGTCTCATGTGTACCCAAACTCTTTTCTTAATTTCATGCCATGTCTGCTGAAACCGGGCTACAACAATTAACATGATTTTGTTGGAGGTTCCGAGATCAAAGAAAGAAAATACAACACAGAAGGCAACTTAGAATTCTTACTAGATGTGGCCTCTCTCAGAAAGTTAAGGCCAGATCCAGACCTTCTCTTCCTAACTTCCAGGCACCACAATATGGCAGGGGCCACTTCTACTTCCTGTTATGGGTGGCTTTTAAGCCTGCTTCTCTTAACTAGAATCCAGACTCCCACATTCCCTCAGGTTGTGAGGGAAAAGGGTATGTCTTAACTTCAATCAAAGTCTGTCTTGGCTGTCTACCTCTAATGACAATGATAATGTCCACTCCTTTCAGGGGATGATTTTACTTTTTCATTCAGGAAAGTGTGATTTGACCTCAAAGGTAGTCAGGATTCAGGACACTTTTCACAGTCTGGGTTCTTCAGTTTTATTTATTTTATTATTTTTTTAGAGGCAGGATCTCTCTATGTTGCCCAGGCTGGAGTGCAGTGGCTATTCTCAGGTGCAATCATAGTGCACTACAGCTTTGAACTCCTGGGCTCAAGTGATCCTCTTGCCTCAACTTCCTGAGTAGCTGGCACTACACACATGTGCCACCATACCTGTCTCTAGGTTCTTCAGTTTTAGAATAAGCCCAGTATAGATCATACCTAGTCAAATCCAGGCCAGTTCTCTAAGGCTCAATATAAGGCTCTGGCCTGCTCACCTTTCCTGGAGTCCTTAGACTTGCTCTTAATTTCATATGAACAATGCCTTAAATAACAGCACATATCACATATCCCCAAGAATAAGTGAAATTGTGCTGGGATAATGCAGCCTCACTGTAAGGGAACTGTAATCCAAAGAAATGCAAGTCTTCTAATCAAAGTGACTGTTTTCATATTACCAGCCAGAGTACGATTGCTCCTTAACTCAAAAATCTCCTATCTCATAAATGATTTTTGAGATTTGACTCAAAATTACATAGGAGTGGGGCACAGAGCAAAGTGGGTGGGAGTTTTGATGAAACAAAATTTGCCACGAGTTGACTGTCATTAAAACTAAATCATATGCGTTTCAACTATGAAGACACAGGAAAAAAAAAAAAAAACTAAACTTGCTTCTAAACAAACTTCTGTCCTTGTTTATGTGAAACATAATAAGTTGCCAGAATTAACAATAATTTGTATTAGCACGTTTGTATTTCACAGATTCTTTCTCACTAAATGCAAATAAAATAATGTGGATCGTCAAAAAAAATTAAAAAAAAAAAAAAAACTAAATCATGTGTACGTTAAGGGTTCATTGTACTATTCTATCTACTTTTGTATAAGTTTGAGATCTTCTATAGTTAAAAACAAAACAACAATTCCATCTCTGCAAAGGCTTTACCCTTGATGCTTGCATCACTGGAAGATTCTTTTTTATGGTATTCTAGAATAATGGAACTTATAGGCATGCAGGTGAATTCAGTCTCTACCTCTTGCAAATAAACTTCTCTTCCTCCACAGACGATTCCAGAGATATTTAGGACCAATATTTACTCAAGTCACATTTGAGCTACTGAGTTCTTCCTCACAATCACTCTCTTCAAGGGAACTTCTCATATCAGCCCTAGGATGATGGTGCCTGAAGGTCTTGTTCTTCTTTCACTATTTCTAGGGATGTGTACCATCTTGCTAGGTATATATACAAAGGATTCAGGCAGTGCCTTTCTAGATGGTAAAAGAAATTCTACCTGTGCTATTTTATGTCTCTTCAAAAACAAAACAAAACAAAACAAAAACAAGATTTTACCGGTGCAACTTGATGAAAAGGAGCCTGGTGAGGGTGGCTTGAAGAATGACTGGCTGGCCACCAGGTTAGGATAGTATTGCTGGTCTTAGCAAGACTTATGGCAGGGGCCTTGTTCTGAAATGTGGTCCTCAGCTTTATTAACTCAGCAACTTAAATGTTAGCACACATAGACACAATGGGACTCTAACGGCTGATGAATGCCAATTAATTAACTTGCAATGGGAAACATAACTACAAGCAAGCCCCAGATACGTATTTGCTGGTTAGCACATTTTCTCTCTATGGGAAACTTATGCAAAGCCAAATTATAATTAGAAGGGTATTTGGTGAGAGCAAGCTCTAGAACAGGGAGTCTTCAACTAGGGAGAGTTACCATCCCCTGGGGGATAGATAGAAGGAGGGGCCTTTTCCGGGAATTTTTGTGTGTGTGGTATTTTTTCTTTTAGCATATACAATTAGAAAAGGCATATCCAATATTATAATTCAACAATATTTGGGGGAGAAATTTTACATCCTCTTGTTTTCGTAAGGAAAATTATAAAAAATAAAGCTCAACAAAATCTTCCTGGTTGGTGACTCAGCTGGGAGGGTGGGAATTTACAAATCAGACTCTCTGGAGGGTCTGAGATTTTTTGTTTTTCAAAATGAGGCAAGAAAACATTGCTTACTGAGGCACTAAACAAAAGCCATACATGAGGCAACTTATATTTGCAGGATCCAAATCAAATTTTCTGAGTTCTTTCTCAGTAAAAGTTTTATGATGAACATAATCATATTTAGTTTCTTGTTAGTTACTAACTGTGGGAATTGATGTAGAAATATAGGTTACTTTAGTATAGTACGATAAAGTACTACTTCAGTTTTGTGACCAAAATTCTGCAGCTAGCTCAAACCACTGTATGGGTGAAGCAGACATTTGATGGTCTCAGCATCAATTTTTCTCCCTTCCTCTTCTTCAAAAGACCCTGTTTTCTTCCATTTTCTTTTTCTTTCCTGTTTTTTTTTTTTTTCTTTTGAGACAGCATCTCGCTCTGTTGCCCAGGCTAGAGTGAAGTGGTACAATCACAGTTCATTGCAACCTCGGACTCCTGGGTTTATGCAATCCTCCTGCCTCAGCCTCCCCAGTAGCTAGGACTACAGGTGTGTGCCACCATGTCTGGTTAAGACCCCAGTTTCATTTGGGGATTACTGTGTTTCCTAGGAAGAGGATTCTATTCCTGTGCCAACATATCCTGACCCCTTGAACTCAGCCATTGGTTTATAACCTAAACTAGTCCAATAAAAGTGAGTCTGAGAGATTTTAAAAATTTTTTATAGATGGTGTCTCACTCTGTTGCCTAGGCTGGAGTGCAGTGGCATGATTATAGCTCATCACTGCCTTGAACTCCTGGCCTCAAGCAATCCTCCTGCCTCAGCCTCCCAAATAGCTGAGACTACAGGTGCATTCCACTATGCCCAGCTAAGTTTTAAATTTTTGTAGAGACAGGATCTCACTATGTTGCCCAGGCTGGTCTTGAACTCCTGGCCTCAAGCAATCCTCCTGCTTCAGCCTCCCAAACTGCTGGGATTACAGTTGTGACCACCATACTCGGAGAAATTTTTCTAGTAATGATAATGAGACAAAGATGGGCTCACTTTCCAGGTGCCTTTAGCAGCCATCTTTGGCCATAATTAGGAGAAAGCCAACACCAACAAAGACAGGTAAGAGGAACAGAAAGACATGGGATCACCAAGGCTGTTGCTAGGCCACTGGATCAAGTTTGCCTGAAACCAACACTACCTCTAGACTTTACAGTTATTTGTACCAATCCTTTTCAAGTGTTCCAGCCATTTTTAACTATAGTTGAAAGTACTAGTAGGTAAGGCTGAATCTGGATTGTTTGAATTTCTTATTCTTTAACAGGCTTGAATATCAGTCAATGAAGCAAGTCACAGAGAAGCGACTGTAGTAAAACTGTCACATTCTTAACTTTTGCTGTACATCAGAACTACATGGAAAGCTTAACACACAACAGGCTAATTAAATCAGAATCTATAAGGGTGGGACTCAGGAATCGGAATTTAAAAAAATTCTCAAGTAATTCCAATGAGTAGCTTATGCTGAGAATCACTGGTCTAAGTAAGTATCTGACTCTGTCCAGTCAGTGGAATATGCAGACTAATTGCTCTAAATATGTCTTTCCACTAAAAAAAAAAGGCTGACAAGTAACTCCTTAGGTTAATGCAAACCACACTTGTGTGGCAGAAAAGCAAAATGTATCCAAATTTTGTACTCTACTCCATATTATACTCCTTTCTCTCTTTTTTTCCCTTTTCCCGTCGACATTTAATAGGGACTTACCATTCACCAAACGTAGTCACAAACACCAGGGATACAGAGGAAAACAAGAAAAACAAAGTTCTCACAGTCCATGAAAAACAGAAAATTAGCCTAGTAATTAAAACCTGATAAATCTATGGTAAGTGCAGCATAGGGTACTATGTACACAGAGCAAGGACTCCTAACCTCCTGGGGGAAATGATGTTTAAGTTGAAACCAGAAGAATGCATATGAATTAACTTGGTAGATGACAAAGGAGGGTCCATACAGTGGAAGCATCCAGTTCAACGTCCTAGAAGTGAGAGAACTAAAAGAATACAGCAGGGGAGGGGAGAATGCTGGAGCAATGAGGCTGGAGATAAAGGACACTTTATAAGCCACATTAGAAGTTTGGACTTTATCCCAAAGGCAACATAAATCAACTGAAGGGTTCTGAACATCCAAAGGATGTGATTACTCTGTTTGAAAGATAATTCTAGCTTGGTATAGGGAATGCATTGCAGGACTTAGGGGGTAAGGGGAGCTTAATAAGAGGACTTGGGGAAACTAGTTGACTGGAGGCAGATACAGTAGCCCTGGCAAGAGATAATGGTGGACGAATAAGCATGAGGGCAATGGGGAGAAGTGAACTAATTTGAGAGATACTTAGGAAGGTAGAGTTGATAGAACTTGGTAACTGACTAGCTGTGGTGAGTAGGAAGCAAGAGAGAAGCCAAGAATGACATATACCTTTGGTTTCAACATCTGTGTGAATGGGGATGCCATTTCTTTTCTTTTTTTTTGAGACAGAGTCTCACTGTTGCCTGGACTAGAGTGCTGTGGCGTCAGCCTAGCTCACAGCAACCTCAAACTCCTGGGCTCAAGTAATCCTTCTGCCTCAGTCTCCTAAGTAGCTGGGACTACAGGCATGCACCACCATACCCAGCTAATTTTTCCTATATATTTTTAGTTGTCCAGCTAATTTCTTTCTATTTTTAGTAGAGACAGGGTCTCGCTCTTGCTCAGGCTGGTCTTGAATTCCTGATCTGAAATGATCCTCCCACCTCGGCCTCTCAGAGTGTTAGGATTAGAGGTGTGAGCCACCATGCCCGGCCCCATTTCTTGAATAAAGAACACTGGAAGGCCGGGCGCGGTGGCTCACGCCTGTAATCCTAGCACTCTGGGAGGCCGAGGCGGGCGGATCGTTCTGAGCTCAGGAGTTCGAGACCAGCCTGAGCAAGAGCGAGACCCCGTCTCTACCAAAAATAGAAAGAAAATTAATTGGACAGCTAAAAATATATATAGAAAAAATTAGCCGGGCATGGTGGCGCATGCCTGT
>RJWJ010019976.1:0-29615 GCA_004363605.1 Indri indri | reverse complement strand
AAAATATACTTAAATAATCCAAATGAGGACAATACAAAAATAGAAAAAGAAACAAAATAATCAGAATACCTAGCTCCTTGCAAATGGTAAATTAAAGCCCAATACCAATGTAATTACATTAACTATAAGTGGATTAAATTCTTTAATTAAAAGGCAAATTTTGTCAGGCTGAGTTTAAAAAAAACACACATAGAGCTACTTGTTGTTTATAAGCAACACATCTAGAACATGAGGATATAGAAAGGCAAAAAGTAGAAGTATGGAAAAATATTTTTCCTACAAACACTAACACAAGGAAAATTGATGTAGTCATATCTATATGAGACAAAGTAGATTTTTAAGGCAAAAATTATCGTTAGAGATTAAGAGGGACAACTCATCATTATAATAGGGCCAATTCACAAGGATGATGTAACTATTCTAAATCTTATGCACATAATAAATGACTTCAAATATATAAAGAAAATCTTGAAAAATCATAAAAATAATTTTTTAAAACCCTCAATTATAGTGGGAAATGTTGACAAATCTCTTAGAAAATATAGAACTAGTAGACATGATATCAGTAAGGATGGAAAGATTTGAACAAAGCAATTAGAAATTATGACTAATGAACATGTAAGGAACACCATAAAGACAACAGCACATATTTTTAAGCACACATGGTATATTTATAAAATTAACTATATGTGGGACCATAGAGCAAGTCTCAACAAATTTTAAAGTATCAAAATGATAGATACGGAGTATGCTCTGTGATTACAATGCAATTGAGCTACAAGCCAATTTCGAAAAGATAACCGGAAAATCCCACACGGTAATTCTGTAGAATCATTTCCCCCTTCCCTCAGTTTCCCTAAGCTACTTCTCTGTCATCACCTTGCTTAGCAAACAAAAGTCTTTCTGAGGGCTCTGTCATAAAAAGGGTAGACAAAAGTTGAAAGTATGTATTTATAATTTAACGTTTTCCCCCATCACATATGTACTGCTGTGCATGGTTTGAATTGTTTTCCTGAGTGTATATTATCAATACAATCAGGAAATAAAAGAAATTTTTCATTTTGGAATGAACTCAACACAGGGGGCTTGGGGTGATGTGAGAGTGCAGTGTTGAACTCTAAATGTGCTGTTCGGCCAGTCCTTGTGACACCAGGCTCCAGGGAGCCAGCACCCACCCACCCTGTTAGTGAAAAGATTACTGATAGCGCATAAATGCAGGGCTGGCTTCATGGACATGCAACCTGTGCAGCCAGTCACGCAGGGCCCCACACTTAGAAGGGCTATCTTTATTTAAAGCTCTGCCTTCAACGTTTTAAAATTCTTAATAATTTATGAATAAGACACTCCACATATTCATTGTGCTTTGGGCCCTGCAAATGATGTGGCCAGCTCTGTGCTGAGGGGAGCGATTTACAGATTTGCTTGATTTTACAACAACAAAAAGAAAAACCCCTGGGCTGAATCCTCCGTGAAATACTTTCTCTGGCTTCTAAGAAGCCATTTCCTCTTTTTAACAATCAGTTGTCCCTCTGGGTTTGGCAGCTGGGTGTTCACTTGCTGCTTTACCGAACCTCTGATGTTTGCTTCCTGCTCACTTAAAACGTTTTTACACCAGCACAAAGTTCTCCACCACCTGGCCCCAGTCTCTTGCCCTGGTTTTGGCTCCTTTCCCCTCCTCCTCCATTCTGCTTCTGCCCCCACCCTGCACTTGACTTACTGAATCTACAACACCCCCCGCCCTGAGGCAACTCTTTGACTACACAGAACCTTCCGTTAGGGGAACATGGCTCGCTTCCTCCGGCCTCTGTGCTCTGTCATGCGCTTTTCCTTCTGCCTGGAATGTTCTTCCATCACTGCCACCTCACCTTCACTATGGCTTTCATTCCATTGATCCATCCCAAAGGGTAGCTGCTGTATTAAGCCCTTTAAGAGTGCCTCGGTTGGCACCCACTCGCTCCTGCTCCTGTAGCTCCGTAGACACACCTCTGTCACAGCAGGTAACACACTGTAACACATAGACTCTGTTCTTTTCCATCCTCTCCTACCCTCCTTATTCTCGATAAGTCAGCTCTTGACATGGAATAGGAGTCAGTCATTCTTTCTAGAAAGATCTCCCGGAGTACCTGCCCTTCCCTCATCTTAGCACTAACTACATTAAAACACAATTATTTGCAGCCTCCTCTGTGAGACCATGTCTGTTTCACTTATTGCAGTAACCTCAGTACCTAGCGTAGTTCTGAGCACCTAACTAGCTCAAAAAATATTTGTTAAATTCAAGGATGAGAAAGTGAATGAAGATGTATGTGCATTATCCTCGAGACAGTGGACTTTTTGGCTTTTTAAACTGTTCTTTCTCATCTCCTTTGTTAACCCACTTCCTGACACATACTGGGTACTCAGTAAATCAATATCTGAAATGACTTATGTGATCACTGAGATTATCATCTTGGGGCCTGACCCCAGGACCTGGGCTTGGGAACGTTTCACAAGTGACTTCAGACCTGACTTGAGGTTGCATTCTTCAAGGGAAGATGACAGGGATGACAGCATGGGGATCTGGGCTGACATTCATGTCCACGAAGATGAATTTCCCTTTATGTTGTAATAAACCTCATATTGTTGTCTAGAGAGTGACAGAAAGCAATCCTAAATTCATAAAATCGTATCTGTGCCAAGTATATGGAATTATAATAAGTATCACAGGTGAGTTGGAGCTTTGGAAAAACATTGAGAACTAACCCTGGAAAGAGCAGCTCTCATTACTTTCACGGTGGAAGTAGGGGCTGGTCCTTCGGCCTGTAGCTCCAATCAGGACCCCTCCTTGCACTCACCCTTGTCCTCTTCCCATGCTCTTGGGCTTCCACTTTCTACCTCCCGCTGTGCGGCTTCTTCCTTGAGACCCAGCAGGGAGGTAGCTTTCTCTCCAGGACTTTCCTCCCTCCCTACCTTTTAGTGGGCATTTTTTATCTTGTGGCCTGCTCCAACTTCTTTTTGAAGTTCCCTTCTTCCAGGAAACCAACTACCAGTTGGGAGAAGTTGGGTTTTCTCTCATTCCCATGCCCATGTACTCCTTTAAAGAGACTGGCTTCCTTTCTGTGTACAGTATTCCCAACTGAGCAAAGATCTCTCTCTGACAAAGTGCCGAGAAACTCACTGGGCCCACAAGTCTCAATATATGGAAGACCAATAGAAGGAATTCAGTGAAGCCGAGTGCTAATTGAGTGCTTACTTCAAGCTTGTGATGTGCTAGAAAGGTACAAGGAAATCAATTTTGGATCCGTAAATATAAGGAAGAATGTTGTTCCAGCCAGAGCGGAGCTCTTTAAAAATGGAAAAGGAAGTCTTTTGAGAGAGTGAGCTGCTACTACAAGTGTTCGTGTGGAGGCTGACCATAGGAGGGCCGATATGGAGGGAATCGCTGCACTGAGTAGGAGGATAACTAGAGAAAGCCTCCATGGTTTCTTGCAACTTTCAAACTTCTGCGATTTTATTACAGGGTTCTAACCCTGCAATGCAGTTTATATTTCAACATACTGTACTTAATTAGTTGTTTTTCTAAACTCCTTCTGAAGTAAATTGGCTTCAAACAGTGGTAATTAGTTTATTGGTAGAAACAATGACAAAGTTTGAAACATGCATATTTTTGTGAATGTGGCAAGGACACAAGAAAGGCTGACTATTATTACTCCTACGCTGTTTCCGTAAGTGCAATCTGTTAGTATCCCTGTGAGGATGTAACAGTAACTTAACCAGGTTAAGTTAATAACATGACAATAACATGGTTAATAATATGGACTATTCAAAAAATGCTGGAGCCAGATTAATCAGTCTTCAGACAGTTGAGCATGAGTTTCTTATTAATTAACTTTCTTACTATTGGAATGAACTCAGAAGGCAAGATTATATTTAAGGAAGTGATCATAGGCTTTTGTAAATTACAGCTGATTCTTTAGCAGTGCTGGCCCTGTTAGAACACATACCCTGGGACATCTGGTAGGCCTGCTATATGTGGCGATGTGCAGGGCACACCCCATGTGCAGGGACTGTGACTTCTCTGATCAGTTAGCTGAAATAATCAAAATATGACTACAGTAGCTCAGCCACATAGGGTCTTATTTTGTTCCAAAAAGTACAGACCTAGGTAGGTGGTCCAAAGATGGTACCGTTGTGCGAAGAAGTCATGAAGGACCTAGCCTCCTTTTAACTTCAGATCTGTGCCTTTTGCTCTTAAGGTCCACGATGGTTGTTCCACCTCAGGCCTCAACCTGCATTCTGGACAGGAAGAAGAAGGAGGTGTCCTAGAGGAAAGGGAGGCATCTATTACAGGAAAGGAAAATGTTCTGAGAAATTCCAGCTAACATAAACTGATGTCTTATTGTCCAGGACTATGTCACATGCCCAGTTCTTGGCATAAGAGAGACTGGGAAATACAGTTATTTTATCTGGGCTCATGACTTCCCTTAAACAGACTTAGGTTTTGCTATCAAGGAAGAGGGCGGATGGATATTGGGTAGGCAACCAGTAGTGTCTGCTCTAACTTGTTTGTCTCAAGCTCCCGATTAAGGTGAACTCTGCCCTCTGTTCCTTCTTTTTTTGGACTTGAGGACCTCAGTGAAAACACTGAGGCCTCGAGAAGAGTGCCTCACTCCAGGTGTGGTTATGGCAGAGCTCTGGGGCCAAAACTGGGGGGAAGAAGAATTGCAGGGCTGTGGGAGATGCCTCTACCTGAAGGACTTTGTGAGGACCTTATTCTGCTGCCCTTTAGTTATCCATCAGTTTTTTAATCATTAAGATATAGTTTTGAAATGTCTCTGTTTTCATACTGTGAGCCAGAGTTGTTCCACTTGCAGCTTCAGTGTTCTCCAGGGGCTGCATGAGGACCATCAAGTCCGTGCTTGAATACTCTCTGGAGCCACAGAGAAAAGAGTCTGACATCCACAGTTACGCTGTGACTTCCTTCCCACATTTCTCCCAGACCTAAGCTAAGTCTCTTCTTCCTGAACAAGTTGCTCTTGCTGTCTGTTAACACTTAACAGACAGCACAACCCTCCTGTTTAGAACAAACCAACACCTTGAGATGTGTTTAAGCCAAGAAGGAGGTCCTACCTTTAAACAAGAAAAGGTTTACAACTCTCCTGACATACTCCAGGGATTCCTGTCTGGCAGTGCTCAGGAAGAACAACTGAAAACAGAACTCTAACATTTCAGAACTGTCAAAGACAAAAACTGACAGAGACAAAGAACATCCAATTTAGCCTTCTCATGTTGCAAAGGAAGACACTGAGGCCTAGAGAGGAGTGCCTCACTCCAGGTGTGGTTATGGCAGAGCTCTGGGGGCAAAACTGGGGGGAAGAAGAATTGCAGAGATGGATAGAAGGCTCTCTCTTGCCTTATTACTGGGTCTGTATTGTGTTCATTACTTACGCACCTGTGAGCATTGAACACTCCAATGCTACAGATAATTAAAGCAAAAGTTGTGGGAGGTGGTGTGTGGTATCATGCCTACCAGATCCAATTCCTGAATCTTCCATGTTTGGTTTGCAACACTTATCTGTTACTTAGGATACTTACCTATGAAATAAAAACAATGGCAGCATACTGCATATGCTTTCATGAGAACTAAATGGAGTTGATACTTAGAAGAGTCCCCAGTGGATAATAATATAGAAAAGTTCACTATTGTTATGATTAGTTATCTCCTATTTCCAACAGGTTCAGAGTCCTTGCATCTTGCACGAATGGCCAATGTACATCTTGAAGAAGCATGACAAAGAGCCCGTGGGGATACTAAGATTTAAGTCAGGAGGCTCGGTTCTTGTTACCAGCATCAAGGGATCTTCTCGTATCATAAAATAATGAGATTATCCCCCAAAATAGGTTAGCATGGGATGAAGTATATGATCTGTGATAGGAGATACTTTCCTGATCTGCTTTTATGAACAGTATATGTCTTCCTTGCCTGCATTTTCAGCTTTAGGATGTATGCCTGCTTTATGTTTCTTTTTAAAAATGTGGTAAGCTTCACATACCAGTCTTTTGTACCAGCTGTATAAAGAGCAACTAACACCAAAGACATATATGCATAGAATTCTTATGCACAATCAACGGTATTTTAAAGCACTCTTCAATTTGGCAATATTTTAATTCTGGAGGCAACATTATAGTAGCTGACCACACTTTGAAATGACCTCTGTCTTGTTTGGTACTTGAAGGGCATGAAAAATCTCCCCCCACTTCCGTACCCTCTCCCAGGGCTCACTTTTTCCCTCTGTTTTCTCTGCCCTGCTTGCCCTCTGACCTTGCCTAGCTCTGCTGTTTCCATGGACTTCTGAATCTAATTAATGTCATAGTGGCTGTATAAGTGAATTATGTAGGCAGGAGGACGTTGGAAACTTTGAGGAAGGTGCATTCCTTAGGGAAAACCTGGTTTTGTTAAAAAAAAAAAAAAAAAGGAACGCACATTCCCAGGGGTAGAATGTCAGTGAAGTGTAAAACCTCAGCAACTACTTACACTCAATAAATATATGTTGCCTGATGAGCAGAGGGAACTAAGGAGCATCTCTTTTGACATCTGGGCAATAATGAGCCACTATGGAAGCTGGCTGAGGGGACAGATTGCCCAAATAAGCTGCCATTACAAATGGGCTTCAATCAGCCAACTGGGGTATTGTCCCCGCTCTTCTGCCCTCCCTCTCTTTTCCAGCCAGTTCACAACCATTGGAAGGGAGTATGTCCTTAGATGATCTCTGAAATGACGCTGGCTCCCTGGGCCCCAGAATGTTCTCCAACTCTCCAGGACAGCGGGCAGGCAAGGGGGAGGGGCATGAGTGCTGAAGTTCTCCACTAGAGGATACTGTCAGAGAGCCCAAGGCGGAGATGGTCCCTATGCCCCACGTTTCCATGGAAACATAGGAGGAGTGATGACAGCCAGCACAGCCACACCATCTGCTCAGGACCTGGTGAATGATGAAAAAAAAATAGAAAAAGAAAGGCACCTCGAATCTCAGGCTAGACCCACTCTGAGATACCTGTGGAGAGAGAGGACAAGGCCTGAAGACACAAGAGCTTCTGGGTGAATTTAAAATCCATGCTGTCCTGGGGCTTAACATATTAGCATGCAATTTGTAAACTGAAAGCCTAGAGGGTTTATCCTGGAATCCCTAGATACAGTTACAAACACCCAAGAAGCCTCTGGAAGGAGAAGCAGATGGAGTGATGCGTCTGCAGCTTTGCTGGAACAGGAGAGAACAGTGTCCTTACAAACAATGCTGGAGGAGATGGAGTCAGGGCTGGGGGAGCTTGAGGGTGTGCCCAGCACCTTCCAGCATGACTACCTGCAGAGCTGGCTTTTGGCCAGACATACTTTTCTGTGGGAATAGTGGGATTATATATAGAGAAAAAAATCCCACCTGGTCATGAAAGTGACTTCTGAACTGCAGCTGTGTCTTCAGAATAAGACATGAATTAATAAAGCTATGCAAGGTTTCTCTTCTATCAAATAATACCTAAGGAGAGATCTTAGACACCAAAGATCTGTTTCTGGGTCTATGTAAGAGGTTTCCAGTTCCATGTTGGCAGAATGTGAGTTGGGCCCCAGACTGAGCAGGATTCATTTGTTAGTCCCCCTTTTTTCCATAGATGTAGCCTAAACAAACAAACTAACCTGACCTAGGAGGCCAAGCAGCTCCTCTCACTTAGCTCCCTCCCTCAGCAGCCCTCTCCTGAGATGAGGGGTTGATTCAGCTCTCAGTGGTACTGCTCGAATCCAGGTGGAGACAAAAGCCCCTTAGGTCACAAGGGCTATAGGGTGCACAAAAGCTACAACAGCTTCACAGGAAACACTTATTTTTCATTTTTATTTTTAATTTAGGTAGTCTCTTACTCCTTTAAAAAAAAAAATCTTCCCTTTTAGTTCTGACGTCCTAATCCCAAAAAGTCCAATCCCTTTTTCTACTTTGTCTTAAGGATTTAAAATTTTGACAACTAGATTAAGTGCTCATTTTGGTTTGTGTACCCCAGGGGCTAGAGTATAATAGGAACAGCTTCATAAAACAGATTAATAATAATAATAATAAAGATCCCCACATAAAGGCTCTCATTAACTGTTCTATATTTCACTTGTAAAAACTATTAAATTATTTTCATGACAGCTTAGTAAAAAACAGTACCTACAACTATTATTTGGGTCTCCTCAAAAGCCCTTACTCCCAAGTGGACACTATACACAAAAACATTAAGTAGAAATAAAGTATTAAGGCAACTATCCCTATATTAGGGGCCCCAAACAGAAAATAAGAGCTATTCCTAAAGAAACATTTTAAAATATCCACAGTGTGAAAGTGCTTACGTGCGAGTGCATTCATATATTAACTTGAAGCACCAGAGTTTAAATTCAAACAGAAATCTGTCCATTACAACATGGCATTTTTGGAGGGGCCTTTTATGAGTAAACCCCTCAATCAGCTCTATACCACCCAGTCCCTTCTCCCTTCCTTTTCTGGGACCATTTATCTTCAGCCTCTGCGGTGAGGGCAAATCTGTATCTTGAGCTTCAAACACAGCATGGGACTCACAGTAAACACGGTTCTGTTTGTTCTTCAGCGGCCCTCCTTTGTGTAAACAGATGTGGTGGGAAGGAAAGGAGAGCCAGATCCCCTCCAGAGCCGGGAGGTCTCCTTTCTGGAGAAGCTTCCCAGCTGCAGCCAGGAGCGCAGGAACGGGACACATTTCTTGTTCAGGCCTCAGAACTTGCTGTTCTTCCAGAGAGGGGATGTTCTTCTTGCTCTCTCCTCCACCCTCCACTCGCCACTCTCCACCCCAGCCTTTGTTCCTGGGAATGCTGTTTCAGTGTGTCGGTCTCACTTTTGCCAAAGCAAACATTTCCAACAAGGCTTATGCTAAGGAGATATTAGGAAGACAGATTTTTTTTCTTTCCTTCTCTCCAAATACACTGTAGATTGGGGTTTGGGAAGCCAGCCCCTCACACCTGCACTTTTTCCTATATTCATATTCTTTCTGTTCTTTCGTAGCCTTGTTACCGCCTTCAGCTATTAAGGGGGGTTATTAAGGTTGGGAGTTGTCCGCTTGTAAAGTAACAATTCCATTTTCTCAGACTATGTTGATGCGGACTCTGCCTTAATTTAGCCGTTTTCCATTTTGCACATGCTAACGAAGGAAGGGCTACTTCGGAGCTGGGGAAGAAGGGGGTGGGAGGAGCATTTTATAATACAATCTCAAATAAGAAAGAATTCCCATTGGCCTTTTGGTCTTCTGTGGTCAGAACTTAGTTTGTTAATCCTCATTCAGAGGTGAGGAGGGTAACTCCTAGGTTTGACCCTGGAGGGATCTTGTGACTTCTACCCGAGGAGGTCTAAATTTCTGGCGGCCCCAGTCAGCGGTTTATTCTCGTCCAGAAAAGGAACAAAGGGGAGAGCACTGGAAAGGCCTCCCTTAAGGCAGCGAATTTGGTGAAGTGGTGAGGCATAGCTGCATTGCTCTGTGCTGCTCTCTCCAGGAATTCTGGAGAATCCTGAGTGAGGCTCCCGGAGCTCTAGCCAAGAGGTCAGGAGAGTCAGGGGGCCGTGGAAGCGTTCCCGGTTCTAGGGCAGCCGTGGAGAAATAGCTACGACCTGATGCAGACATGCGCTTCTCAGCATGTCTGTAAAAGTAAGCGAGGGAGAAAAGCAAGCGGTCTTTAAAATCAGGGAAGTAATAGTAACAAGTACTTGATTTTTTAAGAGTCACAATGATACTCTATCATCATTTTAGCTGATAATCTCACCCCTCTCCACACAGGAGATGGGTCTGGAAGTTTGAGGCCTCATCTGTCCCTCTTCCCTGCAAGAAAAAGAAAGTAGGTTGGTTTTCAGGGACCGGCCAGTTGGAAGATGGGTGGGACCCCCACTGTAGGCCAAACTGCAGCTGAGAAGAGGTTTCCTCCGCGCTTCCCCTTTATTTCACTTAACTTACTGACTCCAGATAGCCTGAAGGATTTGTTTACGGCGCTGCCGCGGGCTGCACGCTTAACTCTCACGGCGCCTGGGGTGGCCAGGGAATTGCCCAGCGCCCACCCCACGTCTGCATCGTGCACACCGCCCGCGGGACCGCCGAGCAGGGTCAAATGAATCCTGGGCCGCAAAAGAAGTGCGTGCAGCCCAGGAAGGACCGGGTGGGGCCGGGCGAGGGCGAGCGGCAGAGGGATGCGGCAGGCCGGGCACGGCTCAGCATCCCCCCTCACACGGCGCCGCCGCCTTGCCATTCTCTCCCTCTCGCAGGACGGCTCCGGACATCACCCGGCTGCCGGAGGCCAGGCGGGCCGCAGGGGTCGGAGAAAAGGGGCGGCGCGGCCTGCGAGCGCCGCGGGACCCCCGAGGAGCGACGCGGGGAGAGCAGGGGCGCGCCAGGCGGGCGCGGCGTGGGGCTCACGGTGCGCGCGCGCCTCGGCCTCGCCCGCGCACACGCGCCTCCCGGAGGAGAAAGAGGCGGGCGGGCGCAGAGCACCGCGGCGGCGGCTGCAGCGGGCCGGGCCGCCGCGAGGGAGGGGAGGAGGGGCGGGCGCAGGGCCGGGGGCGGGGGGGCGGCGGCGGCGGCGCGGCGAGCTCGCCGCTCTCTCGTGAGTGTGGCTGCGCGCGAGCCGGCGAGCGGGTGAGTGCGCCGGCCGCTGCTGCCCCGCCGGCCGGCCCGGAGTCTGGGGCGGGGGGCGCCGGGAGCCCCGACCCGGGGGCGGGCGGCGGGCGGGCGGCGGTCGCTCCGGCGCGGCCGGGATGCACCTTGAGCGGCGCCTTTCCTTGCAGCGCGCGGGCGACCAGAGGCTCGGCGGCGGCGGCAGCGGCGGCGCTGACACCTTCCACCATGGACAGCTTCGACTTAGCCCTGCTCCAGGAATGGGACCTCGAGTCGCTGTGGTGAGTCCCGGTGCCGGCCGCTTCGGGCAGGCGGGAGCGGCGAGGGGCGGCCGCGGCGGCCCGCGCGCCCTCACCTGGGCCGGGGGTTCCGGGCGACCGGCCGCCGTGGGGGTGGGGTGGGTCCGGGCGCCCGCCTCGGCGGTTCTTTCCTGCCTTCCCGGGGGGGATGCACAGCCGTCTTCCCGTCTGTTTGCCCCTTCTCCTGTCCCCTTCCTCGCGGCGGCCCGCCCCAGCCCAGGGGCTGGGGATCTAGGTAGCCAGGGGCAGAGCGCAGCCATGGAGAGAAAAAGAAACGATTTTAAGAACGTGTCACTAATGCCTGGGGAGCCATCCATCGCCCCCGGCCCTTGTCACTTCCTTTCCCTCCGATTGCGCCCCCTCCCTCTCTCCAAGAACCTCTGGTTCACACCAGCGACCCCCTGGAGTTGGTGCTGCTGGCTAAGTGCCCTTAGAGGATGCTCCAGCCTCCTCTCTGCCTGCGCCCGGTCTCGGAGGCTGCATCCTTTCTGCCTCTCCCACCCACTCCCACCCGAGATGGAAAAGTGAACACCCAGGGCAGGAGGCGAGTGTTTCTCCGTGCGGGAATTCCAGAGGCCTTGGCCCGGAGAGACTTCTTCGAGGTTCACAATTCCTTTGGGCCCTTTCTTCACACCTCACCACAGTTGTACTCGTCCTCCCCACCCCACCCCACCCCGGCGCCCCGTGTATCCCTTTATGCCACGCTCACAGCTCGCAGCCTGGGAGCTCTCTGGGTTTAGTTTCTCGGGGATCTCACATTGAGGAGCTGCTGTAGGTAAATCGCCGCTGGAAGCAGTTTAATTCCAGTTGCGTGTGTCTTAAAAATCCCATTGGCTGCTTTAACATCTTTCTTAATACCCCTTCTTTCTTTGCCACCCGCCCCCACCCCATTATCTTTTAAATGTTTCCAACCAGCACTATTCAGGTGGTAAAATTACTGCCTGCATATTCGTGGAGGAACTTGTGTTATGTTTAATATTTACGGGGATGAACATCTGCTGGAACAAGCATATTAACTGCACTCTGTTCTGCCTCTGGTAATCGCTTATTGTAGAGCCGAGCTTTTTTTTTCCCCTTGCTTTAATTCAGTAAAGAGTTCACATGTGTTTAAAACTGCAAGTGGTGTGCACATGAATATGCAATGTACAATTTCAAAGCTAAACTGCTTTATGATTTATGGCTCATATAGATGATATGTGTATCGGGGTATATTTTCCATGATTTAGGCTTCCAGTGATTTTATTTTCCTAAAGACAGGTGTAACAGAATAAACTGGACAAATCTAGCGCATTATCGAACAGTTTCTTATAAAAGATCCCATGATGAATAAGTATGCTCTGCATAATGCTGGTGCCTATAAAACATACAAGGATGAGCCCTAATGTAATAAAACTTTTACATATTACACTGCAAACTTCACAGAGCCAGTGTAGAAAAAATATGAAACATGTTATTACATTATAAAAGTTGCTAATTACTGTCTTGCTGCTCCCGGGGTTATTTCAGCCTTTCATTTACAGATACCTGTTATTTTATAGTTTTACATTTAGAAATGTTGGTTTCTGGCACAAATTTAGTAGATTTCAGATAGCAACTATACTTTTAAAAGCAAAAATGACTTTTGGTTTTGAAAGGCAGTTTTTCAGTCGAAGGGAAGAACTGTTTTGGCATATTTTTATGCTGTTTATTTGCTTGCTGACTCAAGTCGAACCCCTCATGACTTTTATAAGTAATATTTTGAGATGACCAACCATAATTTGTGTGCTCTTCCAGCGTAGGGCCTCAGCTCTATTTCCCCTTGCATCCTTAGTTCCCAGCTGAGTTACTTGGAGCATTGTCACAGAATAAAATGTTTGTTGAATTGACTTGAAATTTATAGCAGCTACAGTACATTTATTGTTTTTATAAAAGCAAAACATTAAGCATTTTTTAAAAAGTTGCTGTACATGTAGTCAGATTTTAACCAATGCGTCAATTTTTGGCAAATGGAAGCATGGAGGCTTTCTCCATTACAAGATAGTAGGACAGTTTGGCTTGACTGAGGGAATGTTTCTTGTTTTGCAGATTTAGAATTTACATTTTACAAAAGCTTATATGTTTCTGGTAAGTTAAAAAAAAAAACCAAACTCCTTGAGTAGGCATTTCTAACATGGTCAGGTATTTTCTCAGTTACAGGTGAATTTTGGGATGGTATTTTCTAACTCAATTTATGGTTTACTTAAATTTTTAAACTTATGGTTTTAAGCTGATAGGTGATCCAAAATAACTAATATTTGAGTACTTAATGTGTGTCTAACATTTTCATATCTACTGTTTGCATACATGAATCTCCTAAGAATCATGAAAGTGGTAAGTGGTAGTAGTGGCCCCATTTTATAGATGAGGAAATGGAAGCTTCGAACTGTTAAATGACTATACCGAGACCATAAAACAAATGACAGCAGACTTTTTAAAACTAACATTTACCAGACACTATTTACCAGACACTGTTCTACGTCTATTACATATTTTACCTCACTTAATCTTCATAATAGCCTTACAAAGCAAGTGCTATTATTAGTCCTATTTTACAGATGGGGTAATTGAGGATTGGGGAAATCAGATAACCCGCCCAAGGTCACACATCTAGAAATAGAACAGCTATATTAGAACCAAGAATTAGCTTCAAAGTCCAGTTTTCCGACTTTAAATCCAGTGCATTTTCTAGATGTCTCTCAGTTTGGGAGGTCAGCTCTGAAATTAATTACAAAGCAAAACCCTGATGGACTAGAAGTTAAGGTTCTGTTAAAATATCAAAGAAAGAGAAGGTCAGAGCCCTAAATGGTATTGATGTAAAATTAAAAATTAAAAAACAAAATATCATGATTTAGAAATTATGCATGTTAATTATGAATTCACTTATAAAAGAGATATACATTTTAAATAAAGTCCATTGAAAACTTCTTTGATTCATCATAGAAAAATGTGTTTCTTTGGAGGGGAAAGGAGTAGGTACAGATTACTGGCAAGAGAGAATCTTATTTTAGTCCCTAACAACTTTTTCTAATTGGTGGACATTGTTTTTTGTAAAACAAATTGCTGTTTATTAGTTGTGACTGTGGCTTTGAACCTGAGCTAGTTTATTCTAGCAGTCCCAGAAAGTGTCCTCAAATAACTGTCTAGGTAATATGAAGAGAAAAGTTCAGTACTGTTGAATGCAATCAATATAGACAAATCAATTGATAATTCAAGAACCACTTCCTCTGCCTTCTTGCACACCCTTTCCCCTACTCAGAAACATCCATAGTTGTTTATCAGGGTGGGTCTTTTGAGCCTGAATTATTCAGATGGCTTTTCAGTTTTTCTTTTTAACCATACCATAAAGTTGAAAGGGTGGCCCTAATTTCCAACTCTAATTCCACTTCCCATTTCTGGTATGAAGCAAGACTGGGAAACTTGGAGCAAGGTGAAGGTGCTCATTCAGTCTCCAGCTCCGTAGCTTCTGTAGAGTCTGGAAGAGTTTGGGATTCAGTGAGTTTATAGGGGCAGATGTGCAGAGGGGCAGTGACTCTGCTCAGCGGCCCCCTCCCCTGTGGTCCACCACTTTTTGATTAGCTTCTAGACATATAAGCCATTCCTCAGGGCCTTTAAAATAATGACCATCCCTTTTAACAGGCTAACTGTTGCTTTCATTTATTCACTTAACAAATAATTATTGATCATCTCTTAAGTATAAGACCTTGTGCTGGTTACTGTGGGGGATGCAAAGATGAGCAAAGACTGGGTTGTGCGTACTATTGTCTAGTAACGGAACTGAGACAAGTGCACAGATGAAAAAGGAAGTTTTTTAACACTGATGATTCAGAAAAGAGACCACATTTGGGACTAGGGTGGGTGGTGGAGTAGGGACAGAGAAAAAATTGAGTTAAAAAAAAGGCTTCCATGAAAAAGGTGGCCTTTGAACTAAGTCTTGGAAGATGAATGGGATTTTTACAGACAGGGGCGGGGGTGGGGTATTGAGAGGACATAGAGGCATCTTGAGCAAAGAAAGAACTTGAACAAAGGCTTTCATGGTGTCTCTGAAAGATCCTTTTATGAATCATGGTGGAATTACCTATACTACATATTTTAAAGATGCAGAACTTTGTAATCATGAGGTAGTTTCAGTGAATGAGAAAAGTTTTTTTCCAAAATGAACTTAATCAAATTTATATTTAATCTTCCTTAAATACAAACACATTTTAATTATTGGGGAGAAAGTCTATTGATATACAATAGTAAATATTCAGATTTTCCCTGTTACTGACCTGCATCCCCATAGCTTCCTATAAACCAGAATCCATACATTTTTCCTTCAAATAGACATTATACTTTATATTGGAGGCTTTGAAATTATAATACATGAATCATGTCATATTCATCAATTTGTTCAATTCACTAAGTATTCACAGAGTATTAGGCATTACTATAGGATAGGTACTGTAGGGCAGTGGCTTTCATAATCATGACCCACAGCCACAAATACATTTAATATTAATGTATGCACATGCATACACAGAACTGAAACGAGATTGCCTGAAATAACACTTATTCTTACTATGTATGATGCCTTTTGATATTTTCTATTCTCTTTTTTAAAAATTTCCCATCCATGGGTTGAACCTGCAATTTAAAAAACCCTACTATAGGGGATGGAAAGAGAGAGTGTGTCTGTTGGGAACTTACAGGAGAATAAACCATACCCATAAATAATCTTCAATACAAAGCTGACACTGCCTGTTGAGGTGGGGGTGGGGACATCCTGTTGAGAGAGTAAGATATTCTTGGGGGAGTGGCATTTGAAATTGGGGGAGTCCTGGAGAAGTACAGAATTTCAGAAGGAGTAAATAAAAGGGAGGAAAACCACGTGGAGGGAAGACTGTGAATAGAAATATAGAGGGAATAAAGCATGGGCTTGTTTGGTGAAGATAAAGTTACCTAACGCAGGGCAGGGATGGACGGCACCCCTCTGGGAAGCAGAGCCACTAACGTCTTGGTCTCCACAAGGATGCTGCCCACAAGGAGTGTTTGCCCACAGACGCTCTTGTTTCTCTCCACAGTAATTGCCAGCGGACATGCCTACGCCAGGGGCTACCTCCATTCCTCGTTGGTCAGACTTCCCGAGCCCTTCCCAGTGTTAGGAAACTCCACAGAGCCCTGATCTTGACCCTCAAGGGACTAGAGGCTTGGCAAGGGTTTGTTCTGTAAAATTCGGATTCAGTCAAAAGGCTGCACTCAAGGATCCAGAAGGCCACCTGTGGCCCCAAGGCTGCAGGCTCCCCACCCCTGGACGGGTCAAAACAGTTCACCTGAACACAGGGAAAGGGCGGAAGGAGAATGCAAATGTCCTCAGCCCCAGGTGTCCTGGAGCCGATTGGTTGAGAGCAGAAGCCATAGTGGGCTGCTCTCACTCTCATTGGCTAAAAGTGACCATATGGTTTGCTGCAGCGGGCGCAGGGCTGAAAATGTTTCCCAGAAGAGTGGCTTCCGGGGCTAGGTCCGGCCGGTGGCGTGGAGGGGGTAGGGAGGCGTCGATGGGAAGCAGTGGAGTGCTGCTTGCGCTGTTGAGGAGCATCCACGGCAGCCTTGTGTAGGAGAGAGCAGGTGGGGAGACCGGTTAGTTGGGGCGCAGAGGTTGAGGACTCTAGCTGGGCTGGGGGCCGCCAGGATATCAGAGGGGGAGGGTACTATGGAGGATGCGTGTTGGATGTGCAGATGAATTTTAACGAAATGTCTTTTCATGACGATGAAGATGAGTATTGTGTGTGGGGAAAGGATTCCTTCCTGTGTTCCAGATTCTGTTTAGTGAAAATGTAGGAGGGTTATAAAATGTTAAGAATCTGTATCAGGAGAATGTCCTTGTGAACCAGAATGGGTCTAATCCATGACACTTTAGATTAGCAACTTGAACGAGGCCCTTTGGCTTAATACAGGTTAAGATAATAGTCAAATTAAGAAAAAATTAATCTCTCAATTTGGAATGCGAGATTTTTTGTGTGTAAATGGGATTTTAAACCTGGAATAGATTTTTTTTGTTTAAATTTTCTTTATTTTGGGAATAAAGCCTTGGAAGCAAAATCAAGGCTGTGAAAGATGATTTTAATATCATTTAATGGTAACATAATGTTTTTTTGTTTTGTTTCGAAGTGAAATCCATAAAACTTATTTTCAGTATTGGCTGTTCCCTTTTGTTTGGGAATTTAACTGAGGTTTCTGAATTCAGCTGGCTCCAATCTTGCTTTCTGTTTGGCCCTGGGCAGCTCACAATTTTTCTCATTTCCTATTCTCAGTCTTGGTTTAATCACTTATAAAACGACGGCACTTATACTGGCCTACTTCGTGAGGTTGTGATGTTAAGTAATAAAAGTGTCAGTTGCTCTGTGAATGCCAAATGTAGTTTTTCTATACCCTTTGCTTCCTTAAAAATGTCTCTTTTTCATAAACAAAGAAGGATACAGAAAGGCCACCTTGGGTCAGGTTCAGCAGTCCACATGGTGCAGAGCTCTGCCCCTGGCAATGAGACCCAGAGACGTTTTTGAGTAGAGGTTGGTAGTTTTCTTAGTTATGCATCATAATCCAGCAGACAAATATGCCCTTAACTTATGGTTGTACTTCTAACATTTGTAGATATATTAACCATTACATAATCTTTGATCTTTCACTGACAATGTATTGCATTACCAACTATTACATCGAATGACTTCATTTGGCACTGTGGGTCTCATTAAATTATGTCAGGCTAATTATAATCAGTAGCAACAAAATACACAGTTATTCCAGAGTAAGAGGATACCATACAATCCAAGAAACTAAATGGGTTTAATCTAAGGAAACTAACACCTGGGAACTTGACAGGCGCCTCAAGTATTTGAAGGTGTTTAGTTGGGAAGTGGGAATAGAGTTGTTCTGGATTGCTCAAAGGCAGGAGTAAGGTCAGTGGGTGTGAGAGCACTTAACAGTGATACAATGTGGGCTGTCCCAAAGGGTAACAGTGACCTGACTTTATAGAAAGACATTTCCTGGGGGCCGGGCGCGGTGGCTCACGCCTGTAATCCTAGCTCTCTGGGAGGCCGAGGTGGGTGGATTGTTTGAGTTTAGGAGTTCGAAACCAGCCTGAGCAAGAGCGAGACCCCGTCTCTGCTAAAAATAGAAAGAAATTAATTGGACAACTAAAAATATATAGAAAAAAATAGCCGGGCATGGTGGCACGTGCCTATAGTCCCAGCTACTCAGGAGGCTGAGGCAGAAGGATCGCTTGAGCCTAGGAGTTTGAGGTTGCTGTGAGCTAGGCTGACGCCACGGCACTCACTCTAGCCCGGGCAACAAAGCGACACTCTGTCTCAAAAAAAAAGAAAAAAGAAAAAAAAAGAAAGACATTTCCTGGGTAAGCAGACCAGCAGCAATAGGTTATCTCTGAGATTCCTTCCAACTTCAGAATTCTATGATCTTTCCCATCTCAGGGTAGCAGGAATCAGAGTGTAGAAGTCATTAATTGTATTCAGTTGTGTATTTTCCCTTCTGCAATTTCTCCACTCAACATGTGGAGAAAGGCATAGCGGGTACTTAAACTTCTTCACATAATTTCTTCCCAGGAGGCTCATTGTTAGTGGAGGTAAACAAAAATGACTGTAATTTGGAGACCACTCTAACATAGCAACTCAGTTTAGAGTTATGTGCTTAGCTTAACTTGATGCTGAAAATAATTTTACTTTTTCTTTTTTTATGGACAGGAAATTAGTTTTCAGAAATCCCCTAGAGGACTGTAATGTGAGTCTGTTGGTCTTTGTTAAATTTTTCTTGTCATACCTGTACTGTTTACCTGAGTTATGAAGCGACAGAACAAATTTTCTGTCAATGTTCGTTGAAATGTTAATTAGTTGCCTGGCAGTTTAGATACAAAAAGGCTTTGCTGTAGTGGATCATCACCAGTTCTAAGAAATAATCTGTTTTTGTTTTAAAATTTCAAAATATATTTGTTTTTCTATAGAATGCTTCCAGAGGAGGAAAAGACCCAGGGTTTAGAAAGCTGTTATGAGAGCATAGGTCATTGTGCTTCACTCTCATCCAGGGAATGCTTCTCAGACTTTAATGTGCATCCAGATAACCTAGAGACCTTGTTAAAATACATACTCTAGGCCGGGCGCGGTGGCTCACGCCTGTAATCCCAGCACTCTGGGAGGCCGAGACGGGCGGATTGTTCTGAGCTCAGGAGTTCGAGACCAGCCTGAGCAAGAGCGAGACCCCGTCTCTACCAAAAATAGAAAGAAATTATTTGGACAGCTAAAAATATATATAGAAAAAATTAGCCGGGCATGGTGGCGCATGCCTGTAGTCCCAGCTACTTGGGAGGCTGAGACAGTAGGATTGCTCGAGCCCAGGAGTTTGAGGTTGCTGTGAGCTAGGCTGTCGCCACGGCACTCGCCCCAGGCAAGAGAGCAAGACTCTGTCTCAAAAAAAAAAAAAAATACATACTCTATAGGACCAGGTTGGGGCCATGAGCCTACATTTCTAACCAGCTGTCAGATAATAGTGTTGGTCCAAACTTTGAGTTGCAAGGACTAAAAGTATAAAAAATTTCTTTGAAAAAAAGCTCTTTCAAAATACTGCATTTTCTTCTCCCTATTTTGGGGAGGCTTTTTTGTAATAATATTACAGTTTCATAAAGCTTAAAGGTTACAGCATTTATTTTATTTTTGTGAATCTTTCTAATGTAATTCTGATGAGCGAGGGGGTGGTTAATTGTATTCTAGTGGGGATATAGTGGGAAGTAAACATAAAAACCTAAGTAAACACAATTTGTAATAAATAGGCTAATCACTTTTTATAGCTTTTCGGTTCTTGTCAATCCTTCAGAGGCTGGGTCCGTCTGCTGCAGCAGGAGTGAATGCCAAGAGTAACTGTATAGTCTTTTAATCACTTTTGGATTTGTGGAGAATCTCTCACCTGTGGATGCCAAGGATTCAGACCAAATGTCCCCATTCTCTCCTAGCCATGATGTCTTTGGGAGGGAAGGCGTGGGGGCAGGCATTTGCAGAATTACTACACTACTCCATGACCATAGCTGCAAATTGCAGCTTTTCTAGCATCCTAGGAGAAATCACAACTCAGATTCCAAGTGGAACCAATGGTAGGTCTCAGACCTGTCAAGTCTGGGACCTTCCACAGCATCTTGGTCAGCTGTCCTCTCTGTGAGCCAATAGCAGAGTATCCTGAGTCCATTAGGTGGTCAAACTTAGCTGCAGTTTCCATGTTTAATTTCTAGTCCTATGTCATTAGAAAAATATTTGCATATAGGACTGATGATTTCATGAAATATTGCACAATTGACCACAATACTCCAACTAACATCCATGGGCAGTAGCCTTCTCTGTTTTACTATAAAATCAAATGGGTTAATATTTTACCACGGTACACCAGCTGTGGCTCTAGCTGTGTGATTCTAGCTGTGTGTGGATGAATCCTTTGGCCTGGTCTGCATTGTCTGGGCTCAGGTAATGGTGAGATGCAGGTAAATTCCATGCATGGCCTGAGCACCACTGATCGTCTGCTGCGGGATATTTTGGAGCCCAGCACAGAGTTGCATGCAGAGCCTGCCGAATCCTTCTCAGAAGTGTGTCCACATGGAGGAGAGGACAGTTCAGCTGGTGCCACAAAGACTTTCTTATTTATGTTCCTTTCATTGAAGGTAATTCCTTCACTAGAGCATAGTATAGCTTCTTTTGAGAACTAATCCTTGTAGGTGACTTCCTTTAATTTTTTTTAATAGGTAGAGTTTTTAATCTTTTAGTATGAACAGAGTACTTGAGAAAAGTCTTTGGTGGGAAAGCTGGTGAATTTTACCTACTATCTAACAACTCCCACCCCACTCCACTCCCACCTTGAATTAAAACTCCCGGGCTGAGTTAACAAGTTCCAAGTATGGTAATTAAATATTTATAGTCTGAAAGGAAGTATGGCATTTTGGCTTCTAATATTTAGATAGATAATTAGTTACATAAATTAATTTCTGTTCTTTTTCTTACTCTTATCCCTCAGCAGGACAAAAGTAATATTTTAGAGCCCTAAAATATTATATACAATAATGTAATGCAATATGTGTCTAGTATAGAGGGCTTTAAGCTGCTCTTTGGAACTTTCTTCCTTGGGATTTATGGATTTTGGGGTTGCGATGAGCAACTACTTACTGAGCCAGACAGATGTGAATAGACCCCGTTTCTAGCCCTCGATATGTTTATAGTTTAGCCTGAAACAGATCATTCGAAGTAGTCTCCGTAGAGCTTTTGCCTGCCTAAAATCCTGTGGAGTAGGTATTAATAAAAAGGTATCCTACCCAGCCTAGAGTTTTAGGGAAGATTTCCTGTAGAAAGTGACATCTGATTTGAGTCTTAAAGGATGAACAGGAGTTAGCAAGGCTGAGAGCAGGGGCGGGGGGGCGGGGGGGGGATATGGCAGGTATAATAACGTAAGCAAAGGCAGAGAGGTGAAAATTAGCAAGTTGTAAGCAATAGCAATGACCAGTGCCAGCAGGCTGTAGGTATGTGGTGTTCAGGTAGGAAGCAGCAGGAGAGGAGGCCGGGGAGTGAGCAGGGACTGGTGCTTGGAGGGCCTTGCATGGCTTTCTAAGGAGCTTGAACATTTTCCAGTAGGTGATGGCCAGCTGTTGAAGGTTTTGAGTAGAGGAGCAAAATGGTCACATTCGCCTTTTATTATTTCTAGAAGGCAGTGTACGTAGAAGAGTCTGGTGGCTGGGAGGGGCCATGTTTGGAGGATCAGGAGGTCAGGCAGGGAGTGATGCCTGACCAGACCAGGCCAGTGAGGATGGAGAGGAGGATTAGAGGGGTGAGTAAGGGGTTATGTTGGCAGACCTCGCTCATTGACTGGAGGGGAGGGAGGATGAGGGGCCAAAGGTGCTTTTAAGGCATCTAGCTTGTGTGATGAGGTAGGAATATAGGGGGAAGAGTGGGCTGAGTGGGGAAAGATGAAGTGTTTGCATTTGAATATGCTGCATTTAAATGCCCGTGGGCCATGCAGGTAGAATTGCCTGTCGAAAGTTTACTGTATGATCCTGACATTTTGGGGAAAGGCCAGGATGGAAATAAGTATTTGGGAGTTATCAGTATATAGGTGGTGGTGATAGCGATGACATTGGACAGGGTTGTCCAGGAAGGAGTGGAGAGAATCAGAACTGGGCTGAAGACACAGGGGGCCACGGGAGGGAAAGCAGCTGGTGAAGGGGGTTGAAAAGAAGGGTGGGAGACGTAGGATGTTGTGAGAGAGTGGGGGCCCTGGTCAGCTGCGTTAGCGCAGTCATCTGCGGTGAGAGTGCGGAGTAGGGGAATGGGCGAGAGGAGGGAAAGTGAGGCCTCCGAGTGTTCTCCCTCTTTAGGGAAAATATGGGCAAACTGACCGAGGAAGGTCTCAGAGGAGGAAGTGGGTGGCAGGGGCCCAGAATAAGAGGAAGAACATGAGGGCATATAGATGTAGAGACCTTGGGGGTAGGGGAGACTTTCTTTTTCCCTTTTTTTAATATCAACAAGAAGTGGAAGTTTCAGAGAATGGTACACAAAAGATAGTGTTAAATATTAGACATAAAATGTGCCTAATAGGTTCTTTGTAGTTATTTTTGAATAAATGACTTGAAAGTCTGCATAAACCGCTTTAGCATAGATGTATATCATATTATCTATAATTGAATTAGAGTGTTTGGTAAAGTGACTTTTATTCAGAAATAATTGGATGAGGCTCCATGGCCAGGAAAAATTAGTGAACTTGTCTAATGAACTTGTGGACTATTTTAAGTGGATTTTTAAAAAACTATTTTCAAATGTAAGAGACTGAAAGGACCCCTGGGTTGTTCTGACATTTAAGGGCAGTGTCCCCTTGGAAGGGCACGTGGGCCTTCTGGCTCAGGGTGTTTGATCGTTTCTGATATGTAAGGAAGTGTCCTGAGCCCCTTATGTTGTACCATATTATCTCAGTTAATCTTCATAACTGTTCGAGGTAGATTCTACTATTCCCCATTTTATAGAGCAGGAGACAAAGGCATGAGGTAACTTGCTCAAGGTCCCACAGCTGGCATGGCAGAGCAGGGACCTTAACGCAGGCAGTCTGGCTCCAGAGACCCTACAGGTAGCCACCATCCTAAAATAAGTATCTCTTAATGACAGAATCAGGAGGCATGAATTCTAAGGTCCCATCCAACTTTAGATTTATGTAATACATATGTTTATATTAATATAAATGGTCTCTAACAGGTACAGTGAGGTATGTATGGAAAAACATCTTGAGATTAATTTTGAACTAACTCAGAATGAATATTGTGTCCATGTTTTGGACTAGTGGAATTCTAATTAAACAGGCTTCACTGTGTACAATTGTAATTCATTTATCATTTTAGGTAGTGCTTTTTGGTCAGTATTTAAGATGTATAAAAATACTCTGTCTAAATGTTTTCTCTTAATTATTTGTTTACCCATGAAACCTCTAATTTGACAAGTTTTATGGATGAAGAAAATGGTAACAACTGTTTGCCACAGCTTGTCAAATCTACCATAACAGCTAATGTAACTTTATTAATATTAATAACAATAATGATGGTACAGCAATAAAATTAGTAAAACTACCTTATGAAAGTCATCTGAAATTGTAAGGTGATTTTTTTTTTCCATGTGGATCATCTTGCAGTTTCTTCTTAGGTTCTACATAAGGTCAGACCATCTCTTCTGGCTGTATGACTCTCATTCTATAAAAAGTGTTGCTTTGGTGACATGGGAAGAGTAAACAGGCTTAATTTATGTCATGAGATAGTTGGGTGAAGTAAAATTAACAGATTCTTGGCTTAAGTAATTGTGACATATTGAAACAGATGACAAAAATAACTTTAAATGTCTTCTTTAAAAATTTCTTGAGAATAAGACATTACATTTTAAGGTACGTTAAAAAAATCCACTTGGGGCAAGGGGTTCAGACCCAGCCTTTAGTGGGCTCACATTCTGAGGGGCTGTTTGCTAGTTGTGCCAACTTAAGCAATTAACTTAAGCTCTCTGAGCCCCAGGTTCCTCGTGTATAAATGAGGTAATATTGCCACTGATTTATTATGAGGATTAAATGAGATAATATTCTTTTATATTATAGAAGATCTCTGCCTTAGAGTCCGTGGTTTTCTTTTTACTGGAGTGTATCTCCTCTTTTGAATTTTAATGGCAAAAAGGGACAGATGAAAAAAGTTGGAGAAACGTTTACTTCCAAAGAGCCAAAGTGTCCGTGTGATAGGTCTAAAGTATTAGGGAGTTTTTTTTGAAAGTGTGTGTTTATTTAGTGTTTCATCTCTAAACAGTTTCCTTTCACCCTGTAAAGAGTACTGTATATTCAATTATGTCCTGATTCTTAAATTAATAATTTGACTTTTCTTGCTACTTATAAATTAGAATCAAATTCTGAATAGAGAGTAAAATCCATATGTAAATTGGAAGGGAATCAGGTAATAAACTCTCCGATTTACAGAAAGAAATGTTTACTTAATGCTTTCTTTAACTGCAGCTTTACTTATAACTTGAGTCTTTTTTTTTTTTTTTGAGACAATTTAAACAGCAAAAGAAGATATGTGAGCCTACAAATAAATAGGCAATGATCATTGACTGTTGAAGCCAGTGAATGAATGTGTATTTAATGTGGTTCTGAGATAGAGGATATGAAAGGAATTTCCTGGAACTTACTGGGAGCTCTTGGTATGTAGGCCCACTTCATAACTCATGAGTTTTAGAGCAGGCAGGGTCTGTATTCAAGTCTTCAGAAAAGAAATAAATGTAATGGTTTTTTGAAATGTGGAACAATTTTCCTTTCTATGTACGCTTGGTTTATATTACCTGAGAAGCATGCTTGTTTTGTGTTATTGGAATAAGATACCACTTCTATGTTAATTCTAATGAAAATGACAAAGGAAATAGTCCTCACCAATATTGTGAAGTACTTAATGGTGTTTAAAATCTCTGGGAGATTGGGCCAAAGTAAAAATATAAACTAAATAAATGGAAATGTAGCCATTCATTGCTTTCCAGTTCGTATGATCATCAAGATGCAATATTTTGAACTGATAGCAACTGCCGTAAGGTACTTGGAAGAAAACCCATTAGAGGAGAATTAAAACTCGAACAGATTAGCTGCTTTTTAGTGGCCCAGCAGAAGATCGTTTGTTGCTTCAGAATCTTTTCTCATTCTCATCACTCAACCTTCTTGGCTATATAAACAAAAGGATATTTCCCTCCACATTTTCCAGAGCTGTGTGTCTACCAGGAAACATTTCTTTTAACCAAATAACATAGATAGTTTTAAAAGCTAAAGTAAATTCTGAATTTTGTATTTCTGTATCTCAGGTTGAAATTGATGAAATTAAAAGATGAGGCTTTTTTAGGTGCTAATAATTATTTAGTGATAGAAATAGGGATCCCTGATATTTTTAGTTGCTTTCTTGTATATTGATTTTGTGTCCTGCAATCTTGCTGAGTGTATTCATGAGTCCTAATAGTTGTGTGTAGATTCCTTAGGATTTTATACATACAAGATCATCTTTGAATAGAGAATTTTGCTTTCCTTTTCGGTCTGGTTGCCTTTTATTTCTTTTTCTTGCCTTACTGGCCTGGTTAGAATCTCTATTAGACTGTTGGGTGGTAGGGGTGAGAGTGGACATCCTCGGTTTTTTCCTAATCTTAAGGGGAAAGATTTCAATCATTTACTGTTGAGTATGGTATCTGTGGGTTTCTCATAGATGCCCTTTATCAGGTCGAGGAATCTCCCTTCTATTGCTAGTTTGAGTGTTTTTATTGCAAAAGGGGGTTTGATTTTGCCAAAGGGTTTTTCTACATTTGTTGAGATGATCATGTAGGTTTTATTCCATTCTATTAATGTGGTTTAATATGTTGACTGGTTTTCATATGTTGAACCAACCTTGCATTCCTGGAATATCTCACTTGGTTATGGTGTGTAATCCTTTTATATGTTGCCGGATTTGTTTTGCTAATATTTTGTTGAATGACTTCCTTTTTTGGCCACATACTTTTTCTCAGTTTCTTCTTTGATATTGAAAGCTTATGAACACTGGATACAAAAATAAAGGAACATGACTTTCTCAGGGCTTGCCCTTGGATATATGAAAGCTTTGTTTCTGCACCTACTCTGAGTGACTATCCTTTAAGTAAGGTGATCAAATCTCAAAATATGCCTACCGAAGTCTCAAGTTCAGAAATTTTTATGTAATGATTTTTTAAAGGATTTTAACTTGACACATGCTTAAGAAATTTTCACATAATATTTCTTATGTGACACATTTAGATTTTAGGTCCTGACCTTGTGCTGGTTACTCAATTTTTTATTTTTAGCTGAGTTTTCTAATCAGTATATAGGATTATAAGGAACAAGTAAAATATGGTATGTGAATATGCTCATAAGATTTTACATGATGGAAAGATATAATTATATTTATATAAGCATGTAAATACATTTAGCACAGGGGTCTCAAGTTCAGATAATTTGACACAGGGGTCTCAAGTTCAGATAATTTGAGGGGGCGGAGTGGACTAAGTAAATATTTGAAACAGTAACACGGTTGGAGGTGATAAGGCTTATGGCCTATTGGAAGCTCCACTACATTCAAATTCAAAGTGAAACAAAATAAAATGAACAAAACAAACCCAAACCTTCACTATCTTGGCCAGACATCATACATCTCCCTCCTCTATGGGATCCCTCAATCAGAAAGGCAGTGATAGAGAGTAAGGCTTTAGGATCTAGTTTCAGCTCCACAGCAGGGAATGTTTTTAACTTCTCTGAAGCTTCACTTACTTATTTGCAAAATGCAGATAACGTACATCTTGCCTAATGCCAAGGGTGGTTGTGAGAGGTTTTAATGGCATAACATACAAAAATGACTTGAACACTATCAAGTCCTTTGTAAATATATGGAATATTGTTGTTTCTCTGTTTCTATAAATCTTAACTTTTTATAAATCTTGTCTATAATCGCAACAAAGATATTGTTAAGAGGGTTTAGACATTAGAAAACTCCAAAAGACCAGCTAGAAACATCTCCTTTCAATAGTAGAATGAACTTGGTAATAGATGCAAGCCCATTTAATATACTTCCTGGACTCGAATTGTTACCTGGGTCATTCCCTTGTCATTCCAGCAAAAAGATCCATTACTGGGTTTTTCTCACCATTAGGTTCTGTTGATATGTGGACTCTTATGACAATGTGGCAACATGCTTCATAATTCTCCCAAGCCAGATATGTTACCTATAAGGGCTTCCTGTGGTTTCCTTAACATATAAACAGAAAGTCAGAACTTGCACTTTCTTGGTATCCTAGTATTTGGAAGAGTTTGATTTATACACTTTTCTGACCACAGTAAATCAAGAGCTGACATCTTGATGCCTCTGTAGAAGGTTCTTTTGAAGAAGATATAACCCAGTGTCTGCACAAGGTCTGCTTAGTAGCCCGGCCACAGCAGTGTCTGCTGTGCAGTCAGCAGGCACAGTCATAGAAACCCACGCATCACAAGTCCGTTGAGCTCCTACTATGCAGAAGGCACCGTGCTGGCTTGGAAACACAGAAAAAGTGGCATGGCCCTGCTTTGAAGAAGCATGAAGTCTGGTTGGAGAGAAACTAGTGTCCATGAAATAGCTATAGAATCTGGACTTTTAGGCTGTTAGCTCTATTTGGAAGAAACCTTAGAGATCATTTCTCCAGCCCAGCACTCTCAATATATAGCAGAGAAAACGGATACCTGTAACTAAATGCTAATTTCTGTGCTGTAGTCAGGGCTTTTCAAATTCAGTTGCTTCCCACAATCAACTGGGGATCCAGAGTCCCTGGGGTGGGGACTCAGGAATTTACACTGGGATACAGGAGTCAGTCCCATAGTTTACTAATTGGATTTAGGAATGGTAACAGGCTGAGAGTACTTTTGGAGTATAGTGTGCTCAGCGAAAGGCCAGGAAAGAGCCTCATGGAAGACATGCATGTTGTTTAAAGGGAGGGTAAGATTGAGGTGGACTGGGCTTGTGGGGACAGGGAAACAAATAGGTGAGGGTGTGGAGTTGGGAGTTGGCATTGCTGAGGTGATGAGGAAGATGTTTTATGTCTCATGACTCTCTCAGATAGCAAAGGGCTATAGGGGATTTTGTACATTTGCTTTGAAAAAGAGCTATATTTCTGCTCAAGAAATCTTGATAGTCACTTTGACTTTTTTTTATTTTAAGAAAGTATTTAATTGCATTACAAGTAATTCTGCAGTCCCAAATTTGTTGTATTTGACTAAGTATGATTTTTTTTTCTAGTTTATCATCAGTATCATGGTTAGTATCTTCATTGCCTTCCCCAAATTATTTTGAGACAGATGCTTTTATATGCTTAGTTACCGTATTTCTTGGTGATAAAATAATTGATGTGCAATATGCTAATAAATGTGTTTGTATAAAAAGGTGTACTGTGGACAGTGAGTGAAAACATTTAACATTTGTAAACTATTGTTTTTGAAAATAATTTTATTCTCTGAAGAAAGTGAGTTATCTTTATAGTATGTTAGATATTAAGATATATGAAATTAGACAATATAATATAAATCTTTCATAATAAATTTATTTATCTGGTGTATATAATAAGACACCAAGCAGAATTTCCTTTTTGTGGAAAAAATCTGTTTTATATTTGCATATATTTCATGGTTATGTTCATTTCTTTTTATATTTTAAGAAATTTATGATTGTATATTTTTAAAATGTTGATACATAATTGTACATATTTATGGGGTACATGTATTTGTAACATAGGATATATATAATGATCAAGTCTGGTTGTGTTCAACTGTTGAACTGTCAAACACAAGCAGTTTCTTTTTTGAACTGTAACAGTTCTCTTTGGTGTGTGAGTTGGTTTGAGGCAGGAACCATATAGTAATGATTAAGAGCAGGACTCTGAACCAGATAGTCTGAGCTCTGATCCCTCCTGTGTCACTTGCTGGCTACGGATAACTGTTTTGCCAACTGTGAACCATGGAAAAGAATAATACCTACCTTACAGGATTGGTGTGTTGAATGAGTTAGTATGTGTAAAGTGCTTAGTACAGTGCCCGGCACGTAGTAAATGCACAATATGTGTTTAGCTGTTATTCTTTTTTTAGTAGTAGTTGTTATTAATTGTACCTGGCATGTGACCTGGCGTGTAGCATGTGGTCATTGAGTGTTTATTGAATAAGTGAGGGACCGAACCAATTACCGTAAAGTTTTGTTAAATAAAGTATTTTTTTCTGAGCTATTTTCATCATGTCTATGCCCAAAGGCATCAACGATTTGCAGTAGAATAGTTTAATCAATGAGAGAAAATATTTGGTCAAAAAGATTTGTGTGGTCACATGGAATGGCTAATGGCTCTCTGGGCAAGGGAGCATTTTTGATGAAGCCACAGAACTTTGTGGCTTTTACCAGGAAGTTAGAACCTGGCCAGATCCCAGACCATCTGATTCCCAGGTGGAGAGAGAAGAGTAGCACTCTCTTCACTGGTTGTCACTTGGGCTGGCTGTGTCTTGGGTATGTCCTCCCTCCCTCCCTCCCTGTCTTCTCTCTCTCTTTCTCTCTCTCTTTCTCTCTCTCTCTCTCTCTCTCTCCCCCCCCTCCCCCCTCCC
>RJWJ010019975.1:17406-29717 GCA_004363605.1 Indri indri | reverse complement strand
TTTTTTTTTTAATTGTTTTGTGTTTACTTTAACTTTGATTAGAAAAAGACCATAATGGGCACATGAGACCTATGATTTTGCAGATATTACTGGTTAGGATGTAGATATTTAAGTTAAGAAAAGGTGAACTTTACAAAAATACTAAGTTAAGGACAAGTGGACCTAGCCCTCCTGAAGAGGACTAAATTTGGGGTGCAGGTCCTCATTTTGATTTGTGGTGCTCTGGCCGTGTGACTCTGGCCATGTCATTAGAGGTGGTGGCCCTGAGCCTGTGACGTGAGTAGCTCCGTGTCCTGCGTTGTGTCAGCTGTGGCTTCAGCTCATGGTGAGCCTCCTTAAATCCGGAAGATTCATGATGAGCACAGTTTGGTCTGAAGACAATAAGAATCCAGGACAGCAGCACCTTATAATCCCATAATTCTGCTCAAATTGACTGTGGCTGCTGATCTCAGCCCTGCCAACTCCGTCACAGTCATTGAGCACCCAGCGTTTTCCAGCTAACCCCTGTATTACTCTCTGAGATCGAACTATGAAATAGTAAATATTTACGTTATACAATCAATTGATGACTTATTCATCCATTTTTTGCTTTCATTTCTCCTAAATAAATGGAGGATAATATTACCTACCCCACGAGTTTATTGTGAGAATTAAATAAGAGACCATATTGAAGGGCTTAATTCAGTGTTTGGTATATAATATATACTCAAAGAATATTAGCTACTTTAAATAAAATGTTAAAATGGAATTAGGAAATCAAAACATATAGGCATAGAGATATAAGAAATATTAAAAATGAGTGAGTTGGTAACATTTAACATTAAATTTAGTGCTGAGCTTTCTAGTTAGCACAACATGCTGAGTAGGTTATATTTGTGTCTAAATGAAGGATTGGCAAACTTTTTGTATCAAGGGCTAGATGGTAAATATTTCCAGCTTTCTGGGCCATACAGCTCTGTACTGCTAGTTAGTTCTGCCTTTGTGTCTGGAAAGCAGCCATAGGCAATATGTAAATGAGTGGGTGTGGCTGTGTGCCAATAAAACTTTATTTGTAACAACTGGCAATGGACCTATGAGCTGTGGTTTGTCCTTGGTCTAAATGAAGGAAACCTGTGTGTCTTTGAAAGTCAGAAATTTCCTGGCCAGGCACAGTGGCTCACGCCTGTAATCCTGGCACTCTGGGAGGCCGAGGCGGGCGGATCGTTCTGAGCTCAGGAGTTCAAGACCAGCCTGAGCAAGAGCGAGACCCCATCTCTACCAAAAATAGAAAGAAATTAATTGGACAGCTAAAAATATATATAGAAAAAAAAATTAGCCGGGCATGGTGGCGCATGCCTGTAGTCCCAGCTACTCGGGAGGCTGAGACAGTAGGATTGCTCGAGCCCAGGAGTTTGAGGTTGCTGTGAGCTAAGCTGACGCCACGGCACTCGCCCCAGGCAAAAGAGTGAGACTCTGTCTCAAAAAAAAAAAAAAAAAAAAAAAAAAGAAATTTCCCCTGGGTTATTAACACTGAAAAAGAAATTTGTTACAAGATGTAATATTTTTATGAAACTTCTTAAGCAGCATATGGACAGTGCTTTCATTGGGGTTTTACAGAAAATCTGGAAGAAGGCCTTCACATGGCTAGTTCTCTTAGTGTTTTTTCATTTAGGCAGACATTTACTGAGAGTTTACTATGTCCTAGGCTCTGATATTGACCCATAATAAAGCCTAAAGACATGTGGTCTTTGGCAGGGGGTGCTGCATTGGCAAGGGGTATCCTTGGTAACAATTTAGGGAGGTCACTTTAGCATGTTCTCAGTGTTGGGGACATTGTCCAGTCCCTGAATTACACACAGGCCTCAATGCTAATCTGAGTGGGTTTTTGGTCTGGCAGGCCTGGTCTACAGGGACAGTCACTCAGCATCCAACCTCACAGAGTAGCTGTGTCATATGAGATCCTTGCTCTCTTTGACTGATAGCTACAATTATTGAAAGAGTGTGGTCTTTGGAGCACAACTAAATCAGGCTTATAGCTGTGTGAGCTTGCTCAATTTCTTAACCTCTCTGAGCCTCACTTTCTCTGTAGTCTATAACACCTCTGGATCTCTAGTTCTTACCCTAGTGCTGGCCAGCTAGTATTTGCTCTCTAAATGTTAGTACCTCCCCAAGGAGGCCGAGTGGCTGCTCCTTGCTTTCCCAGCTGGAGCCTGTGGGTGTGGGGATTGTAGCTCCCTCCTCCCCGGTTGAGTATTCAGTGTAAGAAGCCTTGAGAAAACACTGGCCTGTGGAATTCCAAAGTTAATGAAGGGAGCGGATTCCAGGAGGGTCTCTGTTTGACCTCCCACCCCCCTGCCCCAGCCCCCTGTTATCCCTGAGCGAGTTTGGAGGCAAGCGAAGGTTTACAGCCGCTGCACAAAAGAACTCTCACGCTGTGGTGCAGGACCGTGGCCTTGGCCACTGGTGGTCTGGGCCGGGTGGCTGGGTTGGAGCCTCTCCCCTACGGTGCTGGCCAACCTGAAAGAGACATCCAGGGTCAGGCCAGGCAGGACATCTGGGAGAAGACAGCATGCTTGATAAACTCGGGAAATGGTTCTCAGCTGTCCAAAGGAGGGGCTGAGTAAGGGGCTGTGTAAGAAGTTTGAAAGAAGACCCAGTTCCCCTTAAAAAAAATAAAAACAAAAGGACAAAAATTCATTATTCTGACCTTGGGACCTGAGTGGTATGTTCAGTTAGACTAGTGGGGTAGGATCAAGAGAACAGACTTTCGTTGACTGGTACAGTCTCAAGATACAGTCTCTGCTTTTGGCTCGGGGAAGCTTTGGGGCGAAGGCTTTGGAGACCAGGCTAGGTGGGGATCGATGGCCTCACTGGATTGGGCTTAGCCCCACGGATGAGCCCAGCGTGGCCCTCATCTGTACGTGCGTTCCAGTCAGCCTTGGTGGCTCTCCTACCTCTCACCTTGCCAGGAAGCGGATTATTTCCCATGGTGGGGGGTGAGGGGAGAGGGGGTGGGGCAGGGGCCGCTTCTCCCTCTCTTTGCCTGGCAGCCGTTTAAGATGTCTGCCACTTGCTGATGGTGGTTCTCCAGGGCAGTTGGTGGGATGGGGATCTTTCCCTCCCGTCTATCTGTCACCATTTATCACTCCGCAAGGGGTAGGGGTTCTGGGGAGAAAGGGTCAACTCCACCTGATTACCAGGAAGTGCGCCGACCCCCCCACCCTGCTTTAGCCCCCTGTTGGCTTATCTGGCTCTGGCCAAAGAGCAGCTGCTGCTGGTGAGGTCTCTGAGTCACACTCAGAAGTTTGGGCTTGCGTTTAGTGGGAGGTGATGACATCAATTTAAATAAACATTAGCCAGTCCCCAAGTTCCCAGCTTTCTGCTCACCCTGGGGTTTCAGAAACTCCTTGTTTGCATGTTCAGGGGATATAAGGATACTCATAATGAAAAGAATTTTTCTGATGGAGAAATGCTCTGGGGAGATGGTTGGGGCTTTTTAGAAAATCCAGGACCACTAAGTCCAGGGGCTTCCTGGCTGTGTGACCTCGAGGAAGACACTCGGCCTCTCTGGGCCTTTGTTTCTTCCCTTGGGAAGTGAAGGTTATTTTGAAAATTAGAAGATCTGGGATGTAAAACCTGGCCAGTTGTCAGTCCTCCCTCTCTGAACATGACACACAGTAAACTCTGAGTCTAACTCATCGTTGCAAGTCAGGTTGGTTTTGTGACTGTCCTATTTTCCAACTGTTGAGTCAGCTCTGGCAATTCTTGGGACTTCTGTGAAGCTCTGGCTCCTCATCTCCCCGTGGGGTAGCAGTCCTTGTCTTGTGCCCCTCACGTGCTTGTCGAGAGGACAAATGAGTCACCTCTGGGAAAGTGGCTGAGAGCTGGATGACACTGCTTTCTTGGATTGCATTTCCTCCACAGGGACATCCGGAAGGTCAGGGAGCACAGCCCGGGTGAGAACAGAGCCTGATTCCTCACGGAGGGAGCCCGGAGCCGGTGGAGGCGGTGGGGCAGAGCGCGTTCCGTGCAGGCCAGGTGGTGCTGCACTGCCGAGGCGCACAGACGGCCAGGACTGGGCAGCCCTCCTCCCTTTCGTGACGGGCGCCTGGGACGCTGGGAGTGCTCTGAGCGCTCTGGCTTCCTCTGCTTCCACTGCCTTTCCCAGCATCTCCTGGATTCTAGAATCCGACGTGGAGTTTTGGGGCAGTTTCTCTGCAGCATGTGAATTGTCTAGATCTGAAACACAAAATAAGAAGCCACAAAGGGTCACTTAACAAACACTGTATTCCCCCCACCCCTGGAATTGATACATGCTCATGGTATGTTTGCTTTGGATCATTATCTGAGAAGAAATAAAAAAAATAGAGGCCAAGTGGGAGGCCCGTGAGTCCTTTCTCCCATTCCCTGCCCTTCTCTTCACAGACTTTGGTGTATAATAGGCCATGTTCTTACACTTTATTACAAATCTATTTGGAAGCCATCTGTAGTCCTGTGTTCTGTGTGTATTAAAATTCTGAGGGAGGCGGCATAATGTATACAGTGTCTGCACTTTTTTCTCTCAGCGTCATGCTTGGTCAATGATGCTACTGTGTTTGTTCATTTCCCATGTGGTGGATTTTTGGGTCGTTTTCAGGATTTTCCTGCTGTAAACAGTGCTCTCATGGGTACCCTGGCACACAGCTCTAGGTGCACGTCTGGGTGTGTCCCCAGGGGTGCAGCGCACAGAGCATGCATATTTGCAGCCTTCCCAGAGGTTGCTCTCTAGTTGGAACAGTCTGTTTTCTGAGTTTCTTCCCTGTGATCCTGGGAACTTCTTGGGGGCGGGGTGGGTGGTGCTCACTGCTGTATCCCTGCGTCAGTCGGCATCCGTGGCACTGGGTACCAGCTCATGACACGCCTGATGGGGTGAAATCTGGAAGGAGATAAGACAAGCACCCGGAGAGGGGGGGTCCAGAGTCCGTGTGTAGGATCAGCACCACAGGGATGCTCGGCAGAAGCAGCACTTGGTCAGCAGAAAGATAAAAAGAAACAGGGTTGGGTCGGGGCAGTGAAGACACTGGTGCTGAAAGGATATTTGTGAAAGGGCCTGGCTGGACATCATGAGGCTGGATGGGAAGGTCCCAGGCACCAGTGCTGGTGGCCCTTTGGGGAGCTGAATGTGCAGGGGTGGAGAGCTGAGGGACCACTGGGCTTGCTGCAAAGGGGGTGCTGGAGGGGCCAGCTGCAGTCTGGGAAGACGGGTGGGGGACCGAGAGCCACCATGACCACTTTAGGAGCCTGTCGCAGCCAGGAACTGGGGCTTCCGGCAAAGCCAACAGCTCAGGAGCCTTTTAGGAAAGAAGGACGATTGAGACACCCGCCGTGGCCCAAGAGAACACTGCAGGACAGCAGCATTGACCGTCAGGAGAGGAAACTGCTGGGAGGAAGTCCAATGCTGTGGAAAAGCTGAGAGAAACGAGAATAGGGGAAGATTAAACACAGAAAGTTTGAGAGGTTGCTTTTTCTTAAATATGATTAGAAATGAAAAATTGGGGTTTGGTAATGGAAAAAGAATTATGTGTATACTATGAAATAGCCTTTTCACTTCTTAAACATTTTCCCCTGATGATGAAATTAATACGAGGTCTTTGGAGACGATTTAGAACCTACAGAAATGTGTTCATGGTTGAAAAAGTGCCCCATAACCCTCCACCGAGGGGCAGCAACCTCTGTTAACCTTTGGCTTAGAAATAATGAGCGCTATGGATAGGATAGCCAGCTGGTCCTGGTTTGTTTGCTACTTTCCTGGTTTTAGCAAGGAAAGTCCCACATTCTGGGACCTCCTTGGTCCTGCACAAACTGGGGTGGTTGTTCACCCTACCCATGAATTAGATGATGCCACTGAGGTTAAGCATTTTGACAGCTCATAAGGCGTTTTCAGAGCAGTCGTTGTTGTTCCAGCTTTTAGCTCCAGTGGTGGGCGCTAGTCTAGCAGGAGGCCCTGTTTTCTGTCTTTGAGGAGTTTGCGGCTCATGCTTGGTGTGAAGCAGGGGCATTTCGGTTGTGAGAGGGAGTCTCCCTGGAGCCTGGGCAGTACTTTGTCTCGTGATTGGATCGGAGGGACTTCAGGGATTGCTCTGGTGGGTTATTCAGTTTTGCAGGTTGGTACCAGGAGAGGGGGTGCATGTTGGTACAAACGCCGAATTTGACAGTCTACCCCCACAACCTCGCTGGACTGCACTGTCAGACCCTGAAAGGATGAGACTTTTTCTGGAGCCAGCTCAGTGTTTCATGGTGACGATGGTCATGTCAACGCTCATCATTCTGAGGTGTGTGTCTTTCCCTGGCCTCATTCGGCCCTCGACACACCTACGTGGAACCTCTGCTCGAGAAAATAACCTCATTTTCCAGGCAGCAGAACCAGGCTCTCAGTCAGAGGGAGGGCGGCTCAACCTCATCAAGCACTGAGCGCGCAGGTCCTGGGCAGCTTCGGCAGCCCTGAGGCAGGCATCGCATCCCTCTGAGACACTGAGGCTGGTGAGGGCAAGTGGCTGGGCGTGTTGGCTCGTCTGTGGTAGGAAGGACTGCTGCATTGTATGTGGGGCTCAGCACAGAATGCAATGTGTGTCCTTTTGTTCAAAAATGATGAAGAATTTCTAGATGATGACAGCAGAGCATGAAACCCAGCTCCGCCCTTCTGAGCCAGGGGCCCTGTCTGCCTGCACGGGTCGCACGTCCAAGAAGCTGGTCCTGGGGCAGGACAGGGTTCAGGCCTCGTATCCACTTCCTTAGCCTGGACATCTTGGGGCTGGGCTGTGTTTCTTGTGTCTGCAGAGCTCTGGCCCATTGACGGATGAGTCCTTGGGGTGCTCATGTGTTCCTGGTCTCCTTGGAGAACATTCTCTCTCTCCCCTACTCTTCCCCAGGCTCCCACACACAAGCGCTCAAATGAATGTTTAGAAATCTGACTGTACCAGCTTCTTTCTGTGGTTTGATGACTTCATGCAGTTTTGGGGGTGCAGCTTTGGGGGTGATACCTTAGCATGCCCTTTCTTTCCTGCTTCAAAACGTGGGCAGTTGCCACAGGCCCAGGCCTCTCACCTGTTCTTTTGTGCGGAGCTTCACTGTCTCTGCTGGGCATCGATTGGTTTCAGGGGTGCAGACCACGTGTGTGATGCCCTGGGGGTCACGTCCAGGAGAAGCCTCACCTGGAGAAGAGAATTTCCTCCAGGATGTGCATTTCTTGTGGTCTTAGAGTGTAGGCAATTCTTATTTGTGGCATCATTTAATCCTCATATCAACCTTGTAAGATTTTTACGATCGCTGGTCATCTCTCTATTCAACTAATATTTGTTGAGCACCTACTAAGTGCAGGGCAGCATGCTGAGAAAGCAAGGACCCGTAAGTTCTGTTGAGTACATACATGTGCTTTCTTCTGGTATTTTACACGGCTTCATCTCATTTATTGCTGTTGCAACCCTGTGAGGTTGTTGCTGTCACCCCCATTTCACAGGAGAGGAAATCAGAGTCAAGTCAGTCTCCCATTTTGGGTTTACCTGACATCACAGTCTGAGTCTTTCTGTCACACGCAATAGAGTGCAGTGGCTTCAGGGGCCTGAGCTGGCTCTGCCATTTGCAGATGTAATCTCGGGCAAGTAATTTAGCTTCTCTTGACCTCAGTTTCCCATCTGTAAAATGGGGTTATACTAGTCCCTGTGTGGGAAGGTTTTGAGGTTTCAATGAGATACGTTTAGCACAGCACCCAAAACATACCAAGTGTTCCATGAAGCTTGGTCATTATTCTGACCATCACTTTACAAGTGACCTCACAGCGGTTCAGAGAGGGTCACTTGCAGACGGTCATGTAATCAGCGTGTGGCAGCTCTCGGGAAGAGTGGGGCCGGTCTTCCTCTAAATGAGAGTTTCTTTCCTTATCCTGCTTTCATGGATGGACCCTAATGACCACCTGGGTTACGTTCTTGTTCCTGGAGATTCCTTTGTCCTTGGTGATAACCTAAAGGAACCTTGAGGGCTAGAGCAAGACAAGAAAAAAATGCCTGGCAGCTGCTTACGGGTTAATTAAGCCATTCCTGGGGTTTCATTTGCTCTCTAGTTAGCAGTAAAATAAATCCTCCAAAGGGCTTTGAGGTTTCCAGTTGACATTGCATTTTGAATTCAGACAGCACTAGCATTTTGCATCTTCTTGAGGATTATAAATGTTTAGACAGCAATAAAGATAATGGTAAAAGGAAAAATTGAGAGACATTCAGGCTTTGGCTGAGCTCTCCTTTGGTGTGATGAGTGGGTGAGAAATGGCTTAAGGGACACGTCTGAGGTCCTCTGCTCCCCTGTGTTGGGATGAGAGGGGCTTGCTGGGGAGCTGAACTCTGTTTTGCCACCTGGAGAAGCCCATGCCTTCCTGATGCTTCTGTGGTCTGATGTTTGAGCCTTGTTCCATGCTTTCTGGGGGATGTTAAGGTGTTGAGCATCATGGTCGAGGGTGCTAATACGCGGGCATCAATGTCAGGATCCTTATGTAAATGTCACCCTTTGTCCAATGCCTACTATGTGCCAGGATTTAAATCATTCACCCAGCTACCTCAAGAGGTCAATGCCATATCATCGTCATTTTACAGGTGTGAAAACAGAGGCTCAGAGAGGTTTAGACACCCAGCTACTAAGGAGTAAGCTGGGGTTCAGCCTGTCCTGGGGCTCCTGAGCACATTCCCAGACTGCCTGCTTCCTACCCCAGACATGTCAAAATTCAGTGCAGTAAACGACGGATGGACAGCAGGGGCCCTTCGAAGGCACTCTGGCCTGCAGGAGGCTGGATCCTTGCGCCTGATGGAGGGACAGGGGCCTGCTATGTTTACAGTCTCCGTTCTCCTGCGAGGTCTCCGGAAGTCATAAGCTGCTGGCGGCCAGCACTTGGAGGATGACAGGAAGTTATACCCCAGCTCTGCCGGCTCTCCGGGCTGGATGCTGGGCAGGGGGTGGGGCGGGCAGGGCTCTTGGAGAGGAAACTGCCAACTTCAAACAGTTCACACTGTCTTGTCCACGGATTCCTGGATTAGTGCATGGTGCCTCAGATGACCAGATTTGGGTCGGGAAGCCTGGCCGGCAGAAAGATCATGTAAAATCTTTATGCTGTTCCATGAAGTCTTCACCATTTTGGACCCTGTTTTCTAAGCTATCACCCTAGTGATCATAGATTTTGGATTTTCCAAGCCAGCGTTTTTCTGGAGGTTGGAAGGAGGGGATGGCTGGGTGGGGTGGGGGAAGGGTGATAGCTGCAGGAAAGGAAAAGTGCAGCAGAAACCAGCACATTCCACACCCGGCTTCTTCCCGGTTGCGTTTCCCTCAGATCAGCAGACAAGGGGCTGATTCACGTGGCCCAAGCAGCCTCCTTTGCCTGGAGTTGGGTTCCCGGGCCTTGCAGAGCCGGAGGAGGAAATTCCATTTCAGTTATTCTGTGGCTGTGCATCACTTACGGCATTCTCTATCTTAACTTTATGGCTGCCTCATCTTTTTGGAATTTGCCTTTTTTGCCTCTTTTCTTTTTGTGGTTGATAGGTTGAGACGACATGTGGTACAACTCCATGAAACACAACCAAATTTCAGTCTTCCATACACAGTCAGCTTAGGGCATCTCAGACTTCGTGTCCTCAAGACTGTCTGCTCGTAGGAGCGTGGATCCTTGTTACTTGTGCCTGCATTTGTGGGCTGAATGATCGGTTCTTAACCCTTGGTGGGACTTGCGGCTGACAATTCCCATTGTCTGGGATCTTGAGACTGGGCCAGTTAGGACTGCTGGTTTCCTGGCTTACTTTGAGCCACGTGGAGAAACTCCCTGGAGTGAAGGTGGGAGAGCCACCACGGTGTCCGGACTGTTGTAGCAGTAGGGCCACTGCTACAAGAGGTAAAAGGTGATGTCACACTCTGCTGAGAAGTTTTCTGTTGACTCCGTCTCCCTCTCCCAGTCCCCACCTGATTGTGGCTTTGAACCCAGCTGCGGTTCTGACTCCCTGGCCGATGGCTGCTCTGTCCTATGAGCTCGTAGACACTTGCCCTTTTCTGCCACGTGGCTCCTGTCATTGTGGGCTCATCTCTCCCACAAGCCTGTGAGCGTTTCAGGTGGGAGGACCAGGTTTGGGTCCACTGTGTATTTCAAAGCCCTTAATATGGGGTCAGTTCTTCTTTGCTGATGAATGAAGAACTCTCCAGAGACCTAGGTGAGACTTTTAAAAATAAAAGGGAAACAGGTCATGTGGGCTGTTTTCCCCCTTGTTTACTGTTCAGATCTTCAGTGAGTATAAGTGGCTGTCTGCTGTCTTCTCAGGGTGGGTTACTGGAAAGACAGGGCTCCCCCTCCTCCGATCAAGTGAAACATAGGAATGCAGCATAAAAGAGAGAGAAGGCCTGGGTTTGAATCATGGCTTTGTGGCTTATGATCATGTAGTCCTAGACACATTACTTCTCTGAGCCTCAGCTTCCCCACATGCAAAATGGGTGTGATACTAGTGTTCGCCTCAGGGGATAGTTTCCAGGACTGACTGAGATAGTGCACAGAGCAGGTTTAGTATGGGTCCAGAGCTCTTTGAGGGATGACCCATGGCCAACTGTTCTTCATTTAAGACCTCAGTGTGTGGAGTGGACCTTTAAGAACTGCTGCGGCCCCACTGGTGTGGGGACAGCTGTGCTTTCTGGAGCAGGCACGGTGGCGTGGTGGGGCAGGGCAGTGCGTGGGGACCCCAGAGTGGGGAGGCCTGCTTGTTGGGAAAGGCTGTGGATGGCCCCTGCAGGAGCTCTGGGACAGAGAGGCAGTGACTGGCCAACTGGAGTGGAGGGTTCTGGAGAAAATGTTTGGCCAAAGGATTTTGGAACCAGACAGAAGTAGAGCACTTGGTACCCATTTCTTGTAAGATTATTTGTCAGTCAGACCTGTCAGTGCCACAGTTGTCACTGCGGCTGAGATTCTGCGCACACTTGCAGCACCAGAGAGGGAGGCATTTTTCCAACTTGGGGTGGGCCCCAAGGTGCTGGGGGTTGGGTACAGGGGAGGGTCTCTGTACACCATGTCCGCCCCCACCATGCAGCAAGGTCAGCTTTGCTACCCTGGGCTGGAGGAGCGGCGGGTGGAGCGATTAAGCGGGGCCGACTGAACTTGAGTCTCTGCCGGCAGTGCAGAGGGAAGGACGGGGCTGGCCGGAGGCGGGCGACTTAGGTGGGGTGGTATGGAGCGATGAAATATGCAGGAGAAAGTGACATTTTAGAAGCTTTTGTTCCTTAACAAATTTATTAGCTTTGGAACCTAGCTCTATTGCCTTGGCCTCTCTAAGCTTTTGTGTCCTCATCTGCAAACTGGGGATGAGAACTTTGATTTTGTGGGGCAGCGTGAAATCCTGCCCTGAAATGATCGCTTCTGTAGAAAGCCGACAGAGAATGTTAATTTTCTCCCTTCTTTTCTTAATGGTCTTTCCCTGACAAATCTCTGTCTGATTGACAACTCATGAAGCCCGTACCAGTCTGATCGGTTAAATTAAATGACTTCTTAATGATAATAATTAGATTAGTAACTAATAATCATAGCCGACACTTATCTAGTGCTTATTAAGTCCTGGGCAATTCGAATTAGGCCTCGTCTGTTATATAATTTAATTCCCTTAGTAATCCTAGGAAGTACAGTGCTGTAATTAGCCCCATTTTACAAATGAGAAAAATAGCGGATCAGAGACGCTAAGTATAGTGTCTGAGGTCACACAGCTAAAAAAGGGCTGTGCTGATATTCCAGCCACAGCGATCTGGTTCCAGAACTCGTGCTTGTTAACCATTGTAGCAGTTTGCCAGGGGTGTGTGTGTGTGTGTGTGTGTGTGTGTGTGTGTGTGAGAGAGAGAGAGAGAGAGAGAGAGAGAGAGAGAGAGAGAGAGATATTAATTGATTGATGGGTTGGTTGTGTGTGGTGAAGAGCAATAGAAATTATTGTAAGGCATTCCTGTGCTACAGTATTCATGGGTCAGTCTTTCTTATAGAAGCCCTGGGAAGGGTGGGGATGTGGGTTTTTCCTCAGCTGCCCCCACAATTTGTTGATCCCAGAGCTCGTGTTCAGATCCCGGGCAGGCCTGATCCATGGTCTCCCATCTCTTCTTCCTGCTCTGAACCTTTCAGGGGTGGCAGAGCGGGCTGCACTGGCAGAACTCCCAGAATGTGTTGACCAACCCCTATCATTTGCAGCCTGTGCCCAGCTCCTCTGGATAACTTCTCCCTCTTGTTTATAGCCATGCTCTTTTGTTCTGGCCGTTGCTTTCCTGGGCATGTGTCAGTTGAGTGGGTCCAGGCACATCTGTGTTGG
>RJWJ010019975.1:0-17306 GCA_004363605.1 Indri indri | reverse complement strand
TGTGAGAGAGAGAGAGAGAGAGAGAGAGAGAGAGAGAGAGAGAGATATTAATTGATTGATGGGTTGGTTGTGTGTGGTGAAGGGCAATAGAAATTATTGTAAGGCATTCCTGTGCTACAGTATTCGTGGATCAGTCTTTCTTACAGAAGCTCTGGGAAGGGTGGGGATGTGGGTTTTTCCTCAGCTGCCCCCACAATTTGTTGATCCCAGAGCTCGTGTTCAGATCCCGGGCACGCCTGATCCATGGTCTCCCATCTCTTCTTCCTGCTCTGAACCTTTCAGGGGTGGCAGAGCGGGCTGCACTGGCAGAACTCCCAGAATGTGTTGACCAACCCCTATCATTTGCAGCCTGTGCCCAGCTCCTCTGGATAACTTCTCCGTCTTGTTTATAGCCATGCTCTTTTGTTCTGGCCGTTGCTTTCCTGGGCATGTGTCAGTTGAGTGGGTCCAGGCACGTCTGTGTTGGGTCCTGCTGCCCTGGGGATGCTGCAGCTGACAGTGCTCCTGAGTGCAGCTGCTCTGACCTGCACCGCAGAGCCCCCAGCTCCCAGCCACTCACCTGGCTGGCCTTGCACCGGCTCCCCAGGGCCTGGCCCTGGACAGTGACAAACTGAAACTGATCACTGTGGCCACTGTGGAGCACAGGGCTGGAGGAACAGGCTGTTGTACACCAGGCACCTTGTGAGGCTCTTTATTTCTCATCCTCACTACAACCCCTGTGCATTCCCTGTTTTACAGATGAGGACACTGAGGCCCAGGGAGGCTCGGGAACTTGTCCAGAGGCACAGCCATAGAACTAGGGCTCAATCCCAGCCGTGTCCGATAGCGTGCTTGTCCCCCTCTGCCACGCTTCTCCTGGCTGCTTCGGTGCCATTTAGGAAAGCTGAGAATTCCTCTGTGGTGACCAGGGGTCCACACTGTGGGCAGCCTCCTGGCTCCCTTTGGCCTCACACTCCTCTTATCTTAGGCAAGGGCAGCAAGAGCAGCTTTACGTTGTGTAAACTGTTTTAACTGAACCTCACCGCAAGTTTACGGGTGGTGCTTGTTTAATAATGGATAAAGAGTGGGTGTGGTTCAGGGGAAGCTGGTGGGTGGGGAGGGGATGAGGGCGTGACCAGCTTTTGGCAGAGACCTGGATTTGAGTGGCTGAGTTAGGCGAGCCTTAGGACCTGTCTCTTCACTTCTGTGAGCTGAGCGTTGGCTTCCCCGCTTCCCGCCTGTCTTGAAATTCAGTGATCCTGCAGTTTGAACATCCTGACATTCTGCTCGCTGTGCAGAAATCTACACTAAACACATAGAAAGCTTAGGAAGAGGAATTGTTTATTTTACGAAAACTTATATAATAATAGCTAGTTAAATTGTTGAACTCTTCCCAGGCATCTTCTAAGTGGTTTCTATGTGTTAACTCATGTAATGCACACAACAACGAGCCCTACACGATAGCTACTATTATCACGACTCCCATTTTACAGATGAAGAAACTGAGGCTCAGAGGAGTTGAGTAATTTGCCAGAGATCCCTCAGCAAGTAAGTGGTGGAGGAGGGATGTGAGCCCAGGGAGAGGCTGCAGAGCACTTTCAGGTGAGCATCCTGCTAAGCTACAGCCCTCCACGGTGGGAAGGGCAACCGACCTTCTGTGAGCTGACTTACCCATGTTATCTGGCACTGGCCTAGCGGAGAAGTTGGATTATCCCCGCTGGGGTAGAGGAGGGAAGAAAGGCTCTGCATGGTTCAGAAATTTTAAATAGTGGCATTAGCACTGAAATGTCCGCTGACCTCAGATACAGGATCATTCATATATCCTCTCCTCCCTTTTGTGCTGACTTTGAAGCTCAGCTCATGTCTGCTGTCCAACAGCCTTTCTGACCAGGTGTTCCGTGGTGCCTGTACCTTCTGCGGGTTGGGAGGGAGTGGTTTCCCCAGCGTCCTTCCCATAGCCATGAATTCCTCAGGGGCAGGCATGGCGTCCTCTTCATGTCTGCTCCCCAGCACGTGGCCTTCAAACCAGGATTCCTGCCGCACCCCGCCTGATCCCTTGAGCCAGGCCCAGCGTGTGCCTGGTGGTGGGAAGCCATGGGGTGTCAAGGTTGAAGCTGGGCCGCAGGTGACTGCGATGAGTCCCTCTCTCTGTGCTGAAGGGGAGGTGTTTTCACGGGGGATGGGGTGCCGCTTGGGTGGGTCCATTCTGCCCCATGGGTGGTCTGCCAAGTGCTGGCCGATTCTGCCAGGTAGAGCTCTCCAGTCTGCAGGCCTGACCCTCTTCCCCGCTGTGCACACTTCCTCCTCTGTCTGCTGGGGAAATGGAAAACAGCTGGCCACGGTGCCTTGAAATCACCTACTCAGACATGCCGAGGTCTCAGTGGGGTTAAGTCCTGGACAGTCTTTCTCCTCTTCTTGACCTTGTCCAGCTTCCCTCGTAGGTTCCATTTCTGAGCCCGTTTTAATCATGTTCTTTGCTCCCCCACCCTGGCCACCAGGCCAACGCAAGCTCCTCACATCCCACTTACACGGGGGCAAAGACTTATAGCTAAAGGAAACAGAAGATGAGCGTTTGAGTCACCGTTTCACTATATGATCACAGATGAGTGTCTTCAACCCTCGGTGCCTCAATTTCCCTAAGTGTGCAGTGGGAGAGCGTGAGAACACTCATGTCATGTTATCTCTGGTGTTGCTGTAAGGATGAAACACATCCATGTCCGGGCAAGTGCGTTGATAATGGAAAAGCACTGCGCGTGCAGACATGAGTGATGTGCCTGGTGGTTACTGTTAGAGGTTCCCCCTTCAAATCAAGTTTCAGCTTCTTGTGTACTCAGCAGAGAGCTGATCCAAACTTCAAACTCCAGCGCCATGGCGTGTGGTTGTTGTTCAGTAGTGATTTGTTGCATGAACAAGTGGATGAATGAGCAGTAGGTTGACGACCTGAATTGTGGGCCTGTTGGGGACTTAGACTTCTTCCTGTCCTTTGTGTGTACTCAGCCCAGGACTGAATGCACAGTGGGCTGTCAGGAAATAGGTCTGTATTCACCATAATGGGAGACGATGGTGTCGTTCTGGTCTCTGGATTTTGGCTGTTTGTTTTCTCACAGCAGGAGTGTTGCAGGAAGATCCAAGTGCTTAGCCTTGTTGCCCCTTCACCCTGGTGAGGTGTGCGATCCGGTGCGGAAGCACAGAGGACTGGCCTTCCTGGTGGGAAGCTGTGGGCTGTCGCCTTAAGCTTGGCTTGTAATGGTGGGAGAGCTGCCTTCGTTCCTTCCAGGGCCCTTCTTCCTCTCGATTCCATCCCATCGTTAGGAGCACTTAGCTGAAGCTTACTGGGTTGCAGGTAAGAGGCAGCGCTTCTCCTCATGCAAGCCAGGGGAGCGTGAGTATCATTTAGGTTCTGATAGCAGGGTGGGTTGTCATTTATCTTTTCTGATGGAGGCTGCTGAAAGCCTTAGTTGTCACTGTGGATTCTCACCTTCAATCACATGACCTTGGGCAAGGCAATTCGTGTTGGAGTCCCAGTTTTCTCATCTGCAAAGTAAGGAATTGGCGTGAGACTTAGGGGATCTCTTGAGGCCCTTTTGTTCCAAAATTTATGTGACCCAGGCAGTGTAGAGTAGGGGTGTTTGATAGCCCCTCATTGCAACTCTCTTCTCTTCTCTTTTCCCTTCTCTGCCTGCGCCAACATCCGCTTGTCCACCCATCCACGTATTCATCTGTGCACCCACCCACCACCCCACCCGCATTTACTAACCAGTCCTCTGGACCAGGCCTTATGCTAAGTCACAAAGACACAGAGAAGACTAAAACACCCCCCCATCTCAAGGGCTCACAGTCACAAGTGGGCAATAGATATTGAAATAAACGGGGAAAATCAAATGTAATGAATACTGGGATTCAGAAGGTGTAGGCTGCTCTTACAGCAACAGAGGAGACCAGCAACTTCTCAAGATCCCTTTAGTGAGGATTAAAGCCTGCTTCTGCAGTGACTCTAGGACAGGCTAGTCTTGATGCAGGGGAACAGCACCAGTGACCTCAAGAGGCCCCCGTTAGCCACAGGAATCTGTGATGTGGAGTTCTCAATTGCTGGCTTTGCTGGAGAGAGAGAAAGAAAGAAAGAAGGAAGAAATAGAGGGGCCGGTCAGTCCTCCTGTACAGTTAGTTTGCGGTCCCAAGCCTCTGTTTCCTGGAGCTGCCCTCTGTGTGTGGGGGAGGCACACAGCAGTGGCTTGGCTGGCCCGGCGCACCGGCCGCCAGCTCTGGGGACGGGCGTCTGTTGGCAGAGTCTGCCCTCTGCAGTGGTGGCAGCTGGTCTGGACAGACGTCCTCTCTGTCCAGTTAGTCAGCATCCGGTGGCCAAGGGCAGAGTGGAGCCTGTGTTTCCGACGGCCCAGCCGCCCCTGAGAGTGAGGCAGCACAGTGATCTTGAGGGCGACGCTGGCGTTTGCCCCTGAACCCCGTCCCCCGCGAGGGAGATTATGGACAAGGCAGGGTTTCTAATGAGCAGCCTCTGCTTGCCCCATAGCAGATGAAAGACTGTGTGTAAGAGTGGGTAATTTGGGGTTTTCCTGATGAAAGCAGCTGACATTTGTGTTCAGACCTCATACGCACGGCAGCGCTGCCTTTCATCTCTGCTATCAAAGCCTGGCCAGTCTTTGGCATGCCTGGGGGCAGCCAGCGCCACCGGAATTGAATTGGGCCAATGGTAAAGTATAGAGGAAACGGTGGAATGACCTTTGAAGGCTGTGGATGGAGGAGTGGAGACAGCAGAGGCAAGTTCTCACTCTCCTGGTGGAGGGGGCTCCCCAGGGTGTGGGATTGTGTACCGTCATGTCCAGTAGAGCTGTGGAGAGTGTGCCCTTTGGAGCTGGGCAGTGCTGGCTGAACTGGAATGCTGGCTTCTCCACTGACTTGCTGAGTGCCGTTTATCCTCTCCGCTCCCTTTCCTCATTTGTCAGTGGGAATAATAGAATAATGTTACCACCAACTACTGCGGTCTTCACAACTTGTCTGATCCACTGTCTGGAGCCTGTAGGCCCTTCAGAATGTTCATCGGCTTCTGGTCTCATTGGTGAACTTGACCCATTGTGTCATAGGCACTAGGGGACTGGGACCGGGGACTTGCATTATTCATCCGCATGTTCCATATGGCTCTAGCACATAGTAGGTTCTCCATAAATGATTGGCATGACTCCACGAAGAAAGGACACTTTGCTTATGCCACCTGTACATTGCCTCTAGCTTTGCAGAGAGAGAGAGAGAGACAAACAGTTAGGCTAGATAACTTGAGTCTCTGAAACGCACTAGGTTGCACAATTCATAATGCAGTGAGCAAATGCTTAAGAGTTTATTCATGCTCAAAATCCCTGTGACAGCTTCTTCTAACCACTCACGAGATAAGCTGAATCCTGACTTGCAGCAGCCTGGCCACCTGTCTGTGCAGTCTGCCCTGGAATACCTCCACTGATGGGGTACTCACTACCGCCGAAAGGTGGTGACGATAGTTCTAGTTAGTGTTCTTCCTCCTGCTGGGTCGTGGCTGCTTTCTCCCAGCTCTCTGGGTTCTGATCTTCTGGGTCCCCTCCCACATGACAGCTGCCAGGTTGGCGAAGGTGGTGCGTGCTGGCCTGTGATTGCAGGCGGGGCACCAGGAACCTGACCAGCCTCCGTTTCTGCTCAACAGGGAGCCGTGAAGCCTGAGGTGGCTTTTTTGGCTTCTTTGTTTTTTAATGACACATGCCACTGCACCTCAGGTATCACCTGGGCTGCTGTAGAGTGTGCACATTCTAGCACAGCACCTTGTCAGTAGGCCGCGGTATTGAAATTCCCTGTGTTCCTCTTTAGTATTGATTATTTCAAGAAGCAGGGAGGTGACGTCTATGCCATTTCCCTCTTCTTAACCCTCTAGTCTGGAAAGTTATGCTGTCAGTTTGTCTGCGTTTCAGGAGTGGGGCTGAGCACTTCTTCCTCTTTTTGTGAAATTGTGTGTATTGTTTTGCATACATCCTCCAGTCTGGGGAGGCTCTGCCCCCTCCCCTAAGAAGCCACCCTCCAGGCTCTGTTGTCCACTGCGGCACGGGGCGGTGACAGGACGCTGGACCGAGAGCCCAGAGGGCAGATGTCCTCCCTTCCGCTCCGCCCGCCTCTGCTCAGCGTTCCACCCGCTCCTGCTCTTGGCCTCGCCTGTGGCCCACCATCCAACAGGGCGGGTGTCCTGGGGACTCAGGGAAGGTCAGATGTGGAAGGAAAGCCCCCAAGCCATTGTCTGTGGGCTCGCTATCCCACTTTTGGGTTTTTCTTCCCTTTCCTCCTGCTCTGCCTTGTGAACCAGCAGTTTGGGGGTTCCCCAAATCTTATCCCCTTCGCTAGGAGGCAGCAGTAGGCAGGTAGCACTTTCTGGCCAGTCACTGAACATGAAGAAGCATCTAAAGATAGGATTAAGTCCAAACCCCTTGGCCCAACCCATCTGGCCTTCCACTCTCCCCCTAGTATCCCCCTTGTCCTCTCCCCAGTAGCAGTTCACGTTCGAGCCACGCAGAAATTGAGGAGGCCCTGCATATCTGTGTTCATGCAGACATGGCTTGCCCAGGGAGGCAGCAGTCGTCATAACATGAAAATATGCACTAATAAACTCACTGGTAACGTCCAGCCCACCCACATCCGACGGTAATCAGTCACTTACTGATTGCCAGACTTTGTAAACATCTGTCAGTCCACTGCAAGAACAGCGGAGACTCTTAACTGACCTCCCTTTGGCTCCCTCAGTGGATTAACTGATGCTGCTCGTTCCCTTTGTGAAAGCAAATCGAGTGAGGCCCCAGGCTTGCCAGAAGCCCAGTTTCCCAAGTTCAAGGTTTTATTCTGTTCCTTACTAGCTGTGTGACCTTGAGCAAGTTAATTAACCTCTCTGTGCCTGTATGCTTCATCTGTAAAACCAGACTAATCCTAGTACCCACCTTCTATGGTGATAATGAGCATTAAATGAGTTAATACACATAAAAGGCTTAGAACAGTGTTTTATGGCACAGGGTAAATACTTGCTAAATGTTAGCTATCGATATTGGTGTGCCCAGAAGGCTTCTTACCACCAGTTGATTTGTGTGCTTGCCAAAAGTTAGTTGTGCTGGTAATTAAATATTACATAAACTGATGACAATTGAGTTTAAAAAGAGAGTTGTTCCATGATAACTAAGTTTAGTACTTTGGAAAGAATGGCTAATGTTGATTTGCTAAAAAGTTGTCACCATATTACTTAGAGGCGAAACAGCTATAAAAAATAGGGAAAAATTATAAAACTATAAGAAGTCTGTATTCCATATGCTTTGCAGGTGACTAACTTTTGCACTATTTTAAAGAAACTGAAATTAGAGACTGTAGATGTTGACTTGTGAGTATGTGTTTTGCAAGAAAGGCAATCTGTACCTCCAGTCCGTGGACCAGAGAGAGATCCTATCTTTCGGTTGACTAAGCAATGTGCAGCTATAATAAAATATTTAGGTGCCGGTGCTTTCTCTGGTTGCCCACTTTTCCAATGAAATGGCCGTGGTGGAGCTGGGTAACAGGGCTTGTTCTCTTCCAGGTGGATCAGCCACCAGAAATCGCATGTTGTGCTCTGGCTGCAGGGTTTCCTGTGAGAGGCTGCCCGAATCACACACGCTTCCTGACGCCAGGCACAGAGTGGTGCCGAGGGTCCGGTGAGTGGGGTGCAAAGTAGACACAAATCCCCGTCCTCGTGGGCCAGCACGCTCTGGTTGGGGGAAGTGCACCATCCAACACAGACAGAGATGTGCTTGCTCTGCAGGCACAGAGCAGCAGGCAAGGATCCCGAGGACTGCGTCGGGGAACCTGGGGGGCTCTGGCGGAGTCCGACCAGTTAACAGCACAGAAGAGAAAGGAAGGATGATGGCTCTCTAGGCAAACCAAGAGACAGTGATTTAAAAATCAAAATATTAAGAAAGATCTGGGGGTAACTAATGAAGCCCTGAAACGTCTTTTGCAAAATGAGCCTTTGGATCAATGATGGAGGAGTGAAGTGAAGGCAGTTTATATTTTGTAGAAAATGTGCGCTAAGGAAAGCCTCGGCATTAGATTTGTTCTTTGCACAACCTGACAATTAGAGCGTGGTTTCAAATTCTGACTTCAAGTTTAAGTTGTGAAGTATAAGACGGATGAACCTTATTTTATGTTTATAATTTATATATATTTATAACATATAATTATAAGTTATATATTAATAAATATAAAATAGTGTATATCTGTAATTATTTCTTTTTTCAAGTTAAAGTCTCCCTGAGGAGGGCTAGGACAAGTGACGGCAGTTGCCCAAGGTCACAGCCAAATGAGGGGTAGAGCTGGGAATCAGAAGAAGGAGATGACAGTTTGTTTTTCTCAAAATAGGCTGGGCGTGGTGGCTCACACCTGTAATCCTGGCACTTCGGGAGGCCAAGGCAGGAGGATCACTTGAGGCCAGGAGTTTGAGGCTGCACTGAGCTATGATTCTGCGACTGCACTCCAGCCTGGAAGACAGCGAGAGTGTCTCTAAACAGCCCCCCACCCCCAGCCTACTTTAAATATCTGGACCTTATTTAAAATGGCTTTTTTTCTGGGCTAACGAGATCGTCGTCTACCTCTAGTTTTCCATACCTGCCATGAAGTTTCTGTCCCCAGGTGTTTGCTCCTGCTGTTCCTGCTGCCTAGATTCTCTCTTCCCTGCATTGTCTGCAGTTCTCTGAGATACCTCCTGCCTCTGTCGCCGCATTCATTTGGGATTTCTTATGTGTCTGGCTCATTGTGCCTCCAAGGACCCCTTGAGGAGGAAGACCTTCCTTGTTCATCCGTGTCCCCGCTTCAGCTGCCCACATGGTGGGACGAAGGGAGGGGCAGCAGGCTGGGCAGGGCGCCCCCTCTGTACTTGGCTCAGGCCCATACCTTTGCCTTCATTTCTGGACCAAAGGATGGAAACAGGCTGGGAAAGAATTCCTAGAATGAATGGGAAGACACTTTGGAGATGTGGCAAAGCTCTCACCGGATGCAGCAGCCGTATGTTCCCTGTGCACTGGCCACTTTCAGAGGTATCCAGGCCCCCAAAAGAGTCACTGGGGGTCACAGAGCAGGGGAGGCATTAGTGGCCATCTCCCCACCTTGCACTGTATCAGCAACACTGATAACCCCCACCTTGTTTGGGCAGTGCTTTGTAGTTCACGAAGATCATTTCCTCACCCTATGTCATTTTATCTTAGCCTGTGTCTCATTTTATCACGTTTTATATCATTTTATTATATGTCTCATGTTATCTCATTATATCTTAATCTCATTTGCTGATTAGGCCAGTGAGGAGGGCTGGATTGAGTGACCGGAATTGCCCAAGGTCACAGCCAAACGAGGTTCAGAGGTAGGCGGCGGTGGTCACTTGCGATCATCATCGTAATAGCTACATGAAGCTAGCTGCCTTAAAGGACCATCTTATTTAGTGCTCACAAGCAACTCTTGTGAAGCAGGTGGGCCATTCAGTTGTGTTTTACAGGGAGGAAACTGAGTCAGAGCAGGTTAATGTCACACAGTTGATAAACAAAGAAGACAGACGTGAGGCCCGCGAGTTGGGTTCCAACGTTTGTCCTCAACGAAGTGCTCGGATTGGGGCCTGGCACGGAATTGCTCGGACCAGGATGAGGAGGATGATTTGGGGGAGACCTCAGAAGGCGTCCCTGGTCTGTGTGTGTTACTGTCACTGCCCTGGCCCGGGTCCCCCCTTTCTGTGTGAGCTCTCCTGTTGGCATAGAAGTGCAGTGGGTTCTATGAAGGAAGATGTGGCCCCGACAATATCCTGGTTTCAGGAACTGGTCACAGCACATGAGCAAGGAAACCCTGCGGCTTTTGGTGAAAAGGGCTATTTTGTCTTATTCCACGGGAGCTGGGAAGAGGAGACTAAACACAGGCGCCTCCCCCTAACCCAGGGGCACTTTGAGGAGGAGGAAGGCAGCCTGCGCTGGAAAACAAAAGAGAGAGAAGGTGAGGGCCAGTGTCCTGGTAACTGTCAGCATCCTGGTGCGCTGCGCTTCTCCCCCGCTTGTATAATCAGCTGTCACTTCAGCATTTCCCTGCATCAAGCTTCCCAAGTACAGATTGAACATTAAACAAACAGCGACTGCTTTATAAATATTTAACTCCCACTGTTTAGGAATTGCTCGGGGCAGGAGACAAAATAAGAGTTCCTGGCTGTCTGCTCGGCGGCCCCCCCTGTCATGGTGTTGGGGGCGGGAGCGGCAGCCATTCTCTTCCTCCTTTTTGGGGGGATGTGTTTGGGGACACATGTCTCTGTGTTCACGGGGTGGTTCAGACCTGTTCTGGAAGCCGCCGACTCCCATTTCTGGGATCCATCATTGCTGGTGTTATTGTTGTTCCTTCACATGACAGCAAACCTCTTCCTTTCTTTTTTCCATAGCAGCTTTATTGAGATATAATTCACATACCCTGCAATGCACACATTCAAAGTGTATAGTTCCATAGTTTTTAATGTAATCATGGAGTTGGGGCAGCCGTCACCACAATTTTAGAACATTTTCATCACCCAGGAAGAAACTGTGTATTCCTTATCAGCCACTTCTTACTCCCGCCCTACTCCCTGAGCCCCAGGAAATCACTACTTTACTGTCACTGTGGATGCACCTGTTCTGGAAATTTTATATAAGTGGAATCACACAATATGTGGTCTTTTGCGTCTGGCTTCTTTTACTTAGCATAATGTTTCCCAGATTCCTCTGTGTTGTAGTGTGGATCAATGCGTCACACCTCTTTATGGCTGAAGAATATTCCATCGTATGGACAGAGCACATTTCGCTTATCCATCCCTCCGTCCATGGACGTTGGGAGATAGCAGAACTCCAGTTGAAAAATCAAGATGTGGCTGATCCAGTATCCTGTGATTAAGGCCAAAGTCAACTCCACAACGGAGGGCCTCTGCTGCTTTGGGGAAGGCCTAAGAGCTTATCTTTAAGCACATGGTGGATGTTAAAATGTGTGCAGCAGACAGAGCATTCAGCTTTTGTTTAGCACTAACTGTATGCCAGGCACTGTGATAGGCCCGTCTGTTAATGCATTGGAAATATGAGATGATATAATCTCATGAAAAGATTTCTCATAAGCTCTTCTGTGACATTTAGACTTTTTTGGGTAGGGGAATGGGAGAGTAAGTTTGTGTTCTCAGCCCTTTTTTCGTTTGATTTTAGATGTTGACTCTCTTTAGGAGGGAGAGGATGGAGAAGGCGGGACTCTCTGATGTGCTGCTCTTGTTCCCTTCACCTCCCTCCAGGCACAGCCTCTGTCTGGCTCTTTTCTCCCTGGGGTCTTGCTTTTCCTGTCCTGGGTGTCCCTCTGCAACCCAGATGTTTTTAACACCCATCCAAGGGGCTGATTCAGCCTAGGCAGGGTCTTTGGCTTAGGCAGGCAGGGTGCAGGAAATGTTAAAAAATGGGGCTGCTATCATTCCTGGGCATCTCACAGTCATTTATTGTGAGTAATTGCAGTGGATGCTGCTGAGGGCCTGCCCCGGGTCCCCTCACTGGACCGGCACACTCAGCCCTGGCTGTCCAGACCAGCAGCTGCTAACATTCACGCTGCCCCCTTCTCTGGAGATTAGCTTTTGTCTGACAGGAGAAGCCTCATCCGGGAAGTTGCTCACTACCCCCTGGCCCTAGTCCCGGCTGACTCAAGGGTACGGAAGGCTTCCCCCCGCCGCTTCATGGTGCCCTTCAAGCTCCAGCTCCTTGCTCAGCCCCTTCCCTCGCTGGCCCTGTTTCCTTCACTTCTTTTCTCCTGGGGAGGCTCCCAGCAAACCACACAGATGAGAATCCTCATCTCAGGCTCTGTCTCTGGGCTGCCCAGCCCCAGATACTGTCTGCTGACACATTCTCTTTCTAGGCCCCCCCACCCCCACCCCGCCCTGATGGCGTTTCTATCTTAGAGACCCTCTGCTCACTCATTCTCTTTCCACTCCTGTTCCGGAGAATAGAAGCTTCCTGGGCTGGCCCCATGAGTGTTTTGTTTGGGCGGTTTTGATTTCCAAGTCGTTTCAGGCTAATCGGACACTAGGAGAGGTCTGCACTGACTCACAGTCCTGGCACGGCTCCCCACGAGCATCCTTTCCTGCGCTGGCAGTGACCTCAGCAGAAAGGAGAAAAGGACTTGGGCAGGGTGTGTGGGAAGCTCACGGACCTTGGTACCAAACAGCTTAGGATTTGAGTCCGGGCCCTGCCTCTCGGTAGCCAGGCACTCAGTAGTGGCAACTTCCCTAGCCTCAGACTTCCCCTTGGAAAACTGGACCAGTCATCTCTGTTTCTTCCACTGTCGTGAAGATCAGAAATAACTTGGGTTGGTGATGAAGTGCAGGGACCAGTCGGTGCGCAGTGCACAGAGGCTGGGAAGACGTCAGGAAGGAGCCACTCGCAGGTTCAGCCTCACCAGCCAGTTGTTACCACCCTTCCAGGCCCTTTTCTGGGCGCCTTGCTTCTGTTCGACATTGTACGTTCTTCTTGGGGTAGCTCTTACTTGTCTCCCTAACCTGTCAGAAGCCCTGCTGATGGCGAAATTCAAATGCCACCTCCTCCACGCCTGCTGGGTGCCCCTCAGGGAGGATCAGTTCTTCCTCGCATGGCACCACTTTGGATGGTACAGGCTGTGGGGCCTGTCTTCTTGACCTCATTGCTGACTTCATGGTGTGAGGGTGTGTGGAGGGTGTGATGGAATAAAAGAGTGTGTCTGGTGTCAGACAGATTGGCGTTGGGATTCTGGCCCAGTCCCTTGCTAGCAGGATGACTTTAGGCAAGTGACTGAACCACCCAGAAGTCACTGGTAAACGGTGCAGACCACCTACCTGTAGACCCCTGTGCACGTCATAGGTGCTTTGTCGGCATGTTTCTCACTACCTGGCGTCCTCTGACTTGACCAGAGGTTTGGAGAGTGAGCAAATATGGAGCGGAATTAAATACATGCAGAAATGTGTAAGTTAACACCAAGCTAAGGGTCAAAGCTTTCAAAAGACTGTGTATGTGGTTGGTGGGCAAGAGGGGCTGCCGTCCCCTCTGGCTGCCTTGCAAAGGGTACAGGGGGTCACATTCTGGTACCCACTGATGAAGATTCTTTGTTCGATCAAACTTTAGTCAGGCTCCTGAACCTTCTCCTAGGCTGGTCTTTGCATGTCCTGGTAAAATCCAGTTTTAGCAAAGAACTGTACTAAGACAGTGTGGCATGGCCCCCCCGCCCGTGAAATCTGATCACCCTTGATGTCTGATTGGATTCCTCATCCTCCTCCACAGTCCCCCAGGTAGTGTCTGATCATCTGAGCCCCGAGCCCATCTTCAGCAAGAATCATGTGAGGTTGATTTACCCAGAACTTTCCTTACCCCGATGTTTCCTCTCAGTCTATTCACTGACCCCCCACCCTGCTCCTTGGCTATAAATTTCCACTTACCCACGCTATATTTGGAGTTGAGCCTAATGTACATCTCCCGTGCTGCAAAATCCCATTGCTGTGGCCCCTACGCCTATCGAGATGGCCCTGAATAAAGTCTTTGTCATCTGCTCATCAGTAGGGCCTGGAGTGCTGAGTTAAAAGTGGGACCAAACAGACCATCACGTTCTTGGAAATTGGTTGCTAGGCTCATTTCCAAGATTCAGTTCACTGGGTCAGCCAGCATCGCCCCACCCTGCCCCCCACAGGGGTGTGCCAGTCAAGGGGCAGGGGACTGGTCACCTCTAATCTTCCATCTCTTTCTGGCCGTGCCCCTGTCTCTGGCCCTCCTTCGCCCCCCTGCGAAGGGACACATTGCTGCTCACAGCCTGGCCTGCTGCGGTGGCTGCAGAGAGGGGCTGAGAATAAGCCTGTGTCCGAGGCAGCCCTCCAAATACAGCAGGGCTGGCTTGACCTTTAAATAGACGGGCTCTGGGCCACTCAGTTCCTGGAAGTTTGAAGAAAGTCAGCCTTTCAAGTGATGCGCCTTCCAACCTCAGGAAAGATCCCTGTGTTTGTGAAAGCCATAATTTACTGTTGCTTTTACACTTCATGATATGTGGCTGCGCAGCCGGTGGGAGCCAGCATGCCAGGGTTAGGAGGGGAAAATCCTCAAGTATTTTAATATACCCCTACTTAGAAGCAAGATAAACATGTGTATTGTACTTGGGGACAGAGGTGGGGGCGGGGGGTGGGAAAGGGAGAGGCCTGGCATTGCATGAAAGGTCTTTTTAAGCTGAACTCTGAGCGTTTTCTTTTTTCTTTCTTTCTTTTTTTATTATTCGTAAGCAAAGCCGGTATGAGCGATGGTACCAGGATCACTGGGCTGTGTAGGGACCGTAGTCCCCCCCAGGCAGGCAGACTGCTCGGTCCCTCCCTCCGCCGTAAGCTACTCCACCGTTTTGTCTCGCCTGATTGCAAATGATTGGGTGAAGGCTGTCATCACAGTTGACTCAGATGATCTACTTTATTCCAGGAAATCTTCCCCTCAACTCTTGCTTTGCAATTATGCAAAAAAAAAAAAAAGTTAATAAAGATGCATGATGTGAATCTAATGGTGAAGATATATCAGACCAACTCAAATTGCGGGACATGCTTCAAAATAACGGCCTTATAATCTTCAGAATTGTCAAGGTCATGAGAGTTAAGGGAAGACGGAGGACCGGTTCCGGACTGAGGGAAACTGAAGAGATGTGGCCATTAGATGCACAGCGTGGTTTTGGACAACTGTCAGGACTCCAGTGGGCTGTGAGTTAGATGTGAGTTATGTACCCACGTCAGCTTCCTGTACTGTGTGTTGGGGAATGTGCTTCCGAGGGAGAATGCCCTTGCTTTAGGAAATACACGTGGATATATTCTGGGGTGACACGGCATCAGGTCAGCCACTTACTGCCACATGGTGTAGGGGGAAAGGATTGGCCCTGTGTTCCCGACTTAATACAAGTTCGTGATTATTTCACAAATTAAAAAAACCGCAAAAATTCAACCGACAAATGGGGTGGGGGTAAGAAGGGGAGGGAATCCCTTTAGTAGAGAATAAAACAGACTTGGGTTTGAATTTTGACTCTTTAAACTTACTCAGGGTTTGACTTCAGCCAGGGAACTTAACCTCTCTGTGCCTCAGTTTCTTCATTTTTCAAAACAAAGGGTATGTGTGTGAGCGTGTGTATGATAACATCCCCCTGAACGGGTTGCTGTGAATTGGAAGTTGCACAGTGACTATAGGGGCCCCAGCAGGGCGCTCAAGGGTGCTGGTCCCAGGACATGAAGGGTCTTTCCCTTCCTTGGTGCCCATGCACTGACAGGCCCAGGGATGTATGTGCAGAACACTCCCTTGCAGCATATTCTGTCTGTCTTCATCAGGACATCATGGGCCGTGACCATATGAGTTGAATTGGAATGAATTGAAAGATTTCGTGAAACTTGGCTGGCATCTTCCTGCGCCTCCAGCAAGAACTTGGTGTTTCTTATTTCTGTGCCTCTCTCCTCCCTGAGCTGCTTCCAGGGAGAGTCCTTGTCCACTTCGTTTCCAGGGTGCCTGGGGAAGTGACCACTCTGCCTCTCCTTTGCCCGGCAGCCAAACCCTGTGCAGACTCTACTGCAGCCCCAGGACCCTGCCTTCTCCTTACTCGGTTTCCTGTCTTGGGGCAGCACGGTGTTTATTTCCAGGACCCCAACTGGCACATCATTGGAAGCTTATTTTTTTCGAGGCACATGCATGTATGATCCTTGTTCACCCTCAGTGACCCCGGACTCAGGTCAGGTAGTACTGTTTCATGGATGAGGCAACCAAGGCACAGAGCAGTTGAACACCTTGCTCAAATCACACAGCTGGAAAGTGGTGGAGTGGAATCCGGATGGATGCTGGCAGCCTGGCACCAGCGCTGGGGCCTAACCACTGGGCAGCACTGCCACCCAACGGATGGGTGCCGGCAGGATGAGGATGTGTGAGTTCACTCTTAGCCCCGAGCCAAGCAGAACTCCCGTCCAGACCTCTCCACCACCCTAATAAAGCCAGTGTTTACACAGGCTAGAGGTGCTCATCAGATGTTTTTGCCAATCCCCAAATACGGCCAGGGCCAGAAAGTGAGAGGGGTGCCTGTTATGTAAGGCCCCGCGGCTGGTCCCCAGACAATGCCACTTCCTTGCCTGGCGCTGTGTGACAGCACAACAACGGGTTACTCATTTCCTCTGGAAACCTTGGCAGGGCCGCTGTGCCCCGTTTCCTCCTCCGGCTCCATCCCCAGGCTTCCTCTATTGAATTTTCTCCAGATTCCCGAGGAACGCCACCATGGAGGGGCTGGCCTTTGGCCATGGCCAGTCTGGGGCTTGGAAGGACAAGGACATCAGGAGCAGGGCCTGTGTCTTCGCTGGGAATGCTGGAGTCCAAGGCAGGCAGGGGAGGGAGACCCTGGGATGGGGTGGGTCTCAAGCGGGCAGGCCATCCATGTTTTCACTGCTCCCCAGTTCCTAACGGGTGTCTGCTTTGGGTTTGACCACTTTCCTTTCTGACCCTCTCCTGTCAGAGGGATGAATGCAGCAGGCCTCTGCTGGGAAGTCTGAGCTGGATTACCCCAGGGGGGCACAGACGATGTAGGCCATGCGTGAGCTGTTGTCCCGTGAGTTTTCTTTCTGTCCTGGTTACAAGACTTCCAAGTCTTGGCACCTGCCTCATCCAACTCCCCACGCAAATGGCTGAGCCCAGCCGTCTGCGGCCCGTCACTGACTCCCGGTGCACTCCGTGTGGATGAGCTGTTTGTAGACATGGTATCTGATGGACACCGTGCTTCAGCCTCACCACCACACTCAAGGTCCCTTCTCCCCTTGCTGTTAAAATAAATCACTCTGTCTCAGTAGAGCGTATCCATGTAGATAGACACGTGTCTGTCTATAAATACACACACACATACATGTACACACATATGTATATCTGTTCCCAGTGCATGTGGGGTGTTGTGCTAAATCTGCACATTTAATTTTCCTCTTCTATCAATCATAAGGGTTGTCAGGAATTAGGGAGTTGTCTGTAACAATCTAGACCTTAGTTAGCAGTTCTTTTCGTGGTTTATCTTATTTTATTCTGCCAGCAACCCTGGAGTTTGGTAGTATTATTGCCTCTTTATAGATGGGAATCGATCCATTCAGTAACTCGGTTTCACTAATATTTTTAAAGTGCCTTTTATGTGTTGGGCACTACTATGTCCTGGATTTAGAAAGAGGACTCAGCTTTCTAAGAGAGAGACACAAACTCATGGGTTAGTTCCTTGTGGAGTCAACTCTCATAGAGTAGAGAACCTGTGTGTGTGTGTGCTGTGTGTGC